>CAJNIZ010019102.1:63033-89188 GCA_905231905.1 Symbiodinium pilosum
TCAGGATGCCCGCACTCATCTTCAACATGCTTGTGTTTGGTCTTCGCGTCTCAAATGTGTCAACCGTCATGGGGATTGGGGGGGTCCTGGTCGCGCAACGCAGAAATGTCGTCACATTTGGACTTGCGTTTTGTATTCGCGTCTCAAATGTGTCAACCGTCACGAGGATCGGGGGGGTCCTGGTCGCGCAACGCAGAACTGTCGTCAGTTTGAGACTTGCGTTTTGTATTCGCATTTCAAAAGTGTCAACAGTCACTGGGATCGGAGGGTCCTGTTCGAGCAACGCAGAAATGTCGGCACCTTTGGACTTGTGTTCGGTCTTCCCGATGCGAAAGTGTCAGCAGTTACGGGGATCGGGGGTCCTGGTCGCGTAAGGCATTAATTACTGTCGTCACTTTCGGTCTTGCCTTTGGAGGGAGGAGAGGAGAGTAAAGAGGACAGAAGAGAGAGGAGATGAGAGAAGAGAGAGCGGAGGGGAGAGAGGAGAGAGGAGGGAAGAGTGGAGAGAGGTGAGAAGAGAGAGAAGAGAAAACAGAGGAGAGAAGAGAGAGGAGATGAGAGAGGGCAGGAGAGAAGAGAGAGGAGATAAGGGAGGACATGAGAGAGGAGAGATCAGAGAGGAGAGGAGAGAGGGCAGAGGAGAGAAGAGAGGGAGGAGAGGAGAGATGAGAGAAGAGGCAGAGCAGAGAAAAGTGAAGAGAGGAGAGAAGAGAGAGAGGAGGGAGAGGAGAGGAGGGAGAGGAGAGGAGAGGAGAGGAGAGGAGAGGAGAGGAGAGGAGAGAGGATGATCCCGGACCTAAGTTTCCTATGGTCGCAGGCGTTGGGTGTTATTATCTTTGCGATGTGCGCGTCTGCATTCGGGTTCGTGGATCCCATCAGGTTTTGCATATATGATAGCTACGGGGCCAAGAAGCATCACCACAGCAACAAGCTTACCGCTACATGGCCACCAGGGTGAGAATTGGACCTCACCCAGACCAGATTCCAAGGTGAGCTTGAGCTCGGAGTCCACAAACTTTGTGGCAGGCGTCGTTCTTCCAGGCAGGGCCGCGAGTGTTCAGCACCTTGGGCTGCAGAATCCGCAGTGTAATGCTGCGGGTCCTCAACATTTGGGTATCCTGAGTGCCCCCAGATTTTTTCTCGCTGGAAGGATGCTGTGCAGTCTTATGACACTCAAGAGAAGGGCCCAAGTCAGTAATCCTAAAGCAGCCGTGGAGCCCCTGAGTTACAGCCAGCGCAGACGTGCTAGCGACGCAGCCTTGTTTCAAGCAGATAGAGAGCGCTACTTACAAACTTCTTCAAAGTGAACCCAGGAATTGAGTTTTAAAGCGGACCTCGGGGCGGGAGGGAGCCGCGCAATCCAAGGGACGCTGCGAAGAACCTCTACGAGCTGATTTGTCAGGACTCGTTGTAGGGTTCTTTTGGTGTGTTGTGGACTTAGAGTCAGATGGTCGACATCACATATTTACTGCCAGGACTGGAAGTCTTTGATGGATCGTACCAAGCTGCCTCCACGTGAGCGGAAAGCCCAGAAGCTAGAGATAAAGGTCTCAGGCTACGTTTGGGGGGATCAAATTTTCTTGCATGGTCGTCAGGCGGCCCTCTGATTTTAGACCAGCTCCGCTGCTGCTTTGAATTTCGAAAGCTAAGACTGGGTGCCTGGCTACATCTGACGCTTGCGCGGTGCACAGCGATGGCTCGCCTCTTGCCAAAAAGAAAATGGACCCGCAGAAGCCCCATCACCCTTGCTGGTTTAAAGTTTACTTGCAGTCGCTGCACAGTATCTACCCATATTTTTAGGGGGAGCTAAGGAGCTATTGATGGTCTAAATCAATATAATAAGGGGAGCTAAAGAGCCCAGGAATCTCCAAAACCATGCGATGGGGGAGGTATTCTCCGAACCTTTGAAATTGATGTAAGGACAACTCTCCGATGAGACGGAGCGTGCAAATTTCGAGTACTCGTTTCAGGTTGGGTTGCTGCCAGGGCTGGCAGCAAGCTTTGAAGGGTACGTGCCAACAGGTCCTAACGAATTACAAAGTCTGTAAGTAGGATGTTTTGCTGCTAGCATTTGGTACCACTCTGGCCAGGTGGCTTCCGAGCAGGCTTTTGCTGCATGTGCGACGCAGCAGGAGGCGCTTCAAGTCCTGCTCGGAAGAACTAGACATGTCGTTAGAAGCCTTGAAGCATTTTGCTTCCCATGGATTAATGAAGGCGTAGTGTATGGCAGGCAGTAAGCGAGGGTGTTGCATCAAGGAGGGTCCAACCGAGTGCCCTCAGCCAAAGCCGCGGCGCAAATCAAGGCTTGTGCCCTTTCCTGTAGGAGCGCAAACGAATGGATGTGGGTGCTGACTACACAGCTGCGGCTTGCATGGCCTTTGGAGAGAAAGCTTGGCGGGAGCTATGCGCACCTCGACTTGTTTAGACGGCGGGTTTCTTCTTGCTTTGGCCAATGCTCCTTGGTGCAGTTAAGGACAACTGGGACAAAGATATCTACAAAAAAGTGGAAGCTTGGCATGTATTTTGGCCCCACGCCTGCAGACGGAGCACATGCAAAGCACATGCAAGAGTTTGATTCTCAAGGAAACGGCCTTGCCATGCATCCTGTGGCACGGCCGGCAACCTGCTGGTCTGGCCGAGTTTGAAACTAGCTTCCTTTCGTGCTGCAGCCTTACAAGACCTGGTGAGTTTGCCAAAATGTCAGCCTGAGTGCGGCTCTTCGTTGCTTGTCTGCGCTGCGTGTCTTGGAGCGGGAAAATGCCAAGGCAAGGAGAATGCTGACGGCCGACCAGTGCTGACAGTAACACTGAAAGAGCAGAGGTGCTCCTCTGCAGATTCGACCAGATTGCACGCATGTCTTTGTAAAGCTTCACCAACATCCATTATTCGACGATGCCTAAATGCTGTCCTTGTTCAACTCAACATAGCCCCAGGTGCTCCCTACACAGCCCTGTCTCTACGAAAAAAGCGAAGGCAAACCTCCCAAAATCTGGACCTCTGAACTGTCGGCACTCTAAAGCCTTGTTGCTGGGAGGGCAAGGCTCTGATCATAAAAGGGTATCATGTTGGCTCTCATTGTACTCGGCTTGCGTTTGGAATATTTGTTTCAACTCATCTCCTTGGCCAGGCGCCTCGCTGCATTGACGGCGCTTCCAGCGGTGCTCGCCTGGCATGCAATCCTTTTCGAGGACGGTCGGGAAATGTTGCAGAGGCAATGCGAGAGAAAGAGGCATGGGAGGTGTTTTGAGTCTTGGAGGCCTTTGAAGACTATGGGCTCCTGCGCAGTCGCCTCGGGGTGCCTGAAAGCCGTGGCACTTCACTTTCTCGACTGGTGGTAAGAGTTTGCTTTGAGGCGAGGAAGCCCGACAGCTGACGAATTCGGAAGCCATTATGAGGCGTGGCCCACTGCCTGCTACTGTATCTGTTCTACCCTTGCTTAAGCCCACAGCTGATTTTAGTTCATGCTGTCACTTCTCAGCGAGGCTTCCTGAGCACCGCCGGGTCTCCGCCACACAGGTTCTGGGCGAGTTCTGCCGCCGCTTCAACGAGGCTTTTCCTCTCGTGGATCGTTTCCTGACGCAAAAAAGGAGAAGATCAAGGCTGAAATTGCGTAAGCTTCTGTCTGACACCTTGGATCCCAAGGCCTTTTCGAGTGCGAGGCAAATCCCTTTCTGCAGCAGGGCAAAGTTCACCTGCCGGGACCCATGCCACGCGGCTGAAAATCCATTCGTGCTGGGCAGGAGATGTTTTGGGCTTTGTGCATGCTATGGGTGCTCAGGACGCCTGATACGCCGGTTATCTTCTCTCTGCCCTACGTGGCTCCATCCGGCGAGACAGAGGTGTGTAGCTCAGGGACTACACTGGGAGCGTGTCTAGCTATTCCCGCAGTGCTGCAGGCACCTACCCTATGCACCGTGCAGCTTGCCAACGTGCTGCAAACGGCACAGAATGACTTGGTCGAGGACTGGTGGGGTAGGGGCCCTTCTGGGCATCGATTTCCATTTGCTGTAGCAAGGCTTATGGTACCAGGGCCCACCTTCTGAGACAAGGTTCCCAGCTGTGTACCCAGCGACCTCAGATGGCAAGAGAACATTGGTTTAGTTTCACTGCTAATTACTTTTTAGGTCCACCGAACTCATAAGCCAGACTGGACAGTGTTGGAAGACAAACCAGACTTAACTCGAGAGGCTGTGGAGGCAGCTCTAGGTGCTCACGCCGCAGATGCTCCAGCGCTTTCCGTACAGGGCTGAGATCCTGCAAGTCGCCATGCAAGAGCTTCTTTGCGTCTGCGCGTTCGTCTCACCGTATATCTCCGGATCCGTATATCCAAGAGTGCACAGATCTCTCTCCCATTGCGTGTCATGCAATGGTGCTGAGCGAGGTCCCAATGCTGGAATACTCATCCATGTCTTGCTGTTTCTCATCTCCCTCATACTGCACTTGTGCTCCTCGTTCTCAGTAGTCATCCCGAGTGGTTCCTGCAATTGCAAACTCTCCGGCAACTCTGGAACCCGCTGGAGGCTTCTCATAAGTGAGAAACATTTTACTCATCTGCATCTACTGATGAAGCAATGCATGCCGGGTTCCTGTGAGCAGAAGACGCCATAGCTTACATAGGACACGCCCATCGTTTGCCCAGCTTTAGGCCACCATTGGAAGTGGGTAGTTTGCATTGGTCCCAGGTCAGCGCAGCAACGGAGCCCAAAGTTGTGGCCTCGCTGTTGGCATCGCTTGCTCCTGGGCCCAGTGTAGTGCAAGGCCCTATGTCAAAGGTTTTTTTGTAAGGATTGGGGAGTCAGAGCAGCGGATAGATGCGGCTGATGCATGCTTAGTCGAGAATCAAATGTTTCAATGTTTGGCTATGTCCAGCAATTCATCGTCTAGCCTTAGCATGCCAGACTTGAAAGAGGTCCAGGATCTTAGCTGCTCGCATTCAAGGACCTCCGCTCTGACCTCTTGCCGATGCTGCACCAGAGCCGGAAAGAAACGGAAGCATGCGGCGGATCGTTGGAGTACGATTTGGAAACTTGGACATCTTTGTAGAAGTGAATCTGATGTCATGTGCAGCGCCTAGAGATCTGAACTGCCTCAGGATCAGCTTGAGGAAGCTCTGGCACAGCACTTCCGAGGAGCTGTGCGCATTCAGGCGCCATGCTCATGCCAGGAACGCCCTTAATCACTCCTGGCCATCCGACAGGTGCAGCTTCGTCACTATCGGTTTGGCGGCGAGCTCAAGGATGGCCCTTTGGGCAAATCTTTGCTTTGCCTTTTTTTCTTTTGACTTGTTATGATCCAAAAAAACAGCACCAAACAGAAGTTGAGGCTTCAGGTATGTTGACACTGTCAATGAGGCTCAAGTTTGGGATCATATCATCCCGTGTTTCAGAGCTGCCATGGCTGCCGCGAAGGGGTTGATGTACTTGGCTGCCCTTTTCCTTCTGCTGCCCTCTGAGCTAGTCGAGGCAAATCAGTGCAAGACAGTATCTTATAGCTATTGCTGCGAGCTGGGCACACCGTGTGACTGCAAGAAGGGCACCACATCTTCTGGCCAGTGCAAACCGGAGTCCTATGCCTTCTGCTGCAGTATTGGCACCCCCTGCGACTGCACGCAGCCACCTGAGCAGCCAAAGCCTTCAAGCTCCAACATGTCATTTCCCACAAGGGCTGAACCAGCCACGGATGAGCCAGCTGCCGTTGTGGTGTGAGCGACACGCCATAGCTTTAGTCAATGCCACGGGGCTTATGACAGCCGGTACTTGGCCGCGGTCACTGGAACGAGCTCAGAGTTTGTTCGAGTTAGCTAGTTAGGACTAGGTGCACCAACAGCAGTTGCGCCTGCATTTGGATGGGACTACGCTTTCGCACATGTCGAAAACAACAGTTGTGAGCGGTGTGCAATTTGGGTTGACCTGCGCAAGCCCGGACAAGAAAGGGTCCGTTTCCAAAGAAGCCAACTGTAGGACTCGGGCCGTTTGGCAGTGCTTCGTCAACGCCTTCCGCAGCAGCCCTTGCC
This sequence comes from Symbiodinium pilosum, assembly GCA_905231905.1. NCBI lineage: Eukaryota > Dinophyceae > Suessiales > Symbiodiniaceae > Symbiodinium > Symbiodinium pilosum. Next base: position 69,047 of record CAJNIZ010019102.1, read on the forward strand.
TTTCGGAATGCTGGAGGAGAGTGGGATGACCGAGGGTAGAGTACATGATCGTTTTCAGAAGCATCTGCGCGCAGATCGCGCAGCCTGGAAGGAGCTCCGGCGCGAGCTGGAGAGACGCGGAGACGCAGACGAGGTCCCGCGGATAGTTTCGGCGCCGAGGGGCAGCCTTCATGTTATTCCACCCCGTACAACGTGTTTACCTTGCCAGGCCACGCTGCAGCTTCGCGCTCTGATTGAAGACGTCATCAATCTCTGCCACTTGACCTGGCTTTACACTTTGTTTGCATGCTGGCTTGCCGGAGCTTTCCTGCCTGTTGCATCATCCTGCTTCGTTTGCAACACAGGCCTTTCGCTGGGTTCTTTTGGCAAAGCTGGCCGCGCCGCAGTGCCTGGCTGTGAAATTCTGTGAGACTTAAGCACTTGTATGCCAAGTTGGCTTTTCAGCTAAGGTGCACGTAGAGACGCCCCTTGCTGAGTTGGTTGATGCGTCAGCAGAGGGCGCGAAGCTGCCCCAGGCCATAGAACCATAGGTCTTCTTCAGGGCCAAAGCCAAAGCCGAGCAAAGCCAGCTCCTCCAGGCACTTCGCAGCCGGGCACAGCTGTGTCATTTGCAAGACCTGCCCATCCCTCAGATCTTCAAAGCTGACCTGGAAGCAGCTATAAGCCTTATAAACAGGTATATGGAGCTCGTTTCCTCCAACCATGCTGGTGACTCCTTGGCTGCAGTTGCCCTTGCGTACCAGGACCGCTGGTTTTTGCTTCCAACCTCCAATTTCACAAGTTACATCCTCAGCATGTGAGCCTTGAGTCGCAGATCCCCGACGAGAGGATGCGCTGGAGCCAGAATCAGCAACTGCACTGGCAGCTGCAGCGGCAGAGCTTGCGGAGTGGCGGCCAGTGCCATCTCTGACTCAGAGATTCTGCTTTGGGCATGTCTGAACTTCAAGAGTGTGTGAAGCCCACGGTGAAGCATCTTGTCAAGAGAGCCGACCCATGCCATTTGAGTCGACATGAGTACCACTACCTAGGTGCTGCATGATCTGCTTGCTGAGCAGCCTCTCGGAGGAAATGTAATGCTGAGTTGGATTAAGCTTGTTTTTGCAAAAAGAGTGCGTCAGAATAGGATAACTTGTAGGGCACTGGTAATTACATTCCTGTCAGTCGGACATGGTGTCCTCTTTGCCCAGGCTGATTGTTGACCGGTGGCCGGCAGGCAGGTGGACTGAGAGCTGTGCCCCTCCAAATGTCGAGTGCGTAGCAATATTTGCTCTGTCCCGAACATTTCTGATCCCTACACCAGAAGAATGTGAACGGCTCGCTAGCATCTTTGAGAAGGCGCCTCGCTCAAGGAGTTTCTGGAATTCGCTGCGGGTGCGAACCTGAGTCCAGTTTCCAGTTTGAAGCATCCTTGCGTAGCCATGATGCTCAGATAGCAAGAGACGGTTTAGCTTGACACTACACAATAAAATGAAGGCCACAAAGATGTAGGATGCAAAGCATGGTTGCAGCAACTAGACTAACTAGTCTGTCCTAAGGCGAGCCACCTCCGGACTGCTTCCCTGAGTCTCTGGAGCTTCGACATGCTCTCGCGGTCTATCGCACGTTGGCGGCGGCGCTGGCAGGCGGCCAATAGAGCCCGAGGCCTTCCCACCGAAGCTACGTTTGGCTGGAAAGAAAATATAGATAGAGACTCGTCAGTACCCGAGAAAATCTTGTGCCCCGGAACGGTTTTTGCAAGAGAGGATTTAGAAAGGAGTTTGAACGTTTATGTGGGTACAGCCATCAGGCATAGCAAAACGGCCACGCTGCTTCTGTGTAAAGGCCCTCAAGACCTCGTGGCTTCTTGTGCATAGCAGTTGATTGCGGTGCCTGCCTGCATGGCTGCCAAGGTTGGCCATGCAGGTTGCTTGCACAAACCTTCTGAGTACCAAAGTGAGACTCTGGGACTCGCGGATTAAGCGACTGAACCTTGCACTAGCCCCATGAGGAGATGTAAGCCGGCAGTGACAGACACTTGCCCCCTAGCTCTTTGAAATCTTAGATTTCAGAAGGTCTGGGCATCGATCGGTTGAGAGACTTGCGATGGCAAAACAGAAGGACGCCTCAGCGACCTTCAGCTCTGTGGCGTGCCGTTGGGCAGCCAGAACGTATTCTGAAGCTGAATTTGTGTTGTGCGGACTTTATGTTGGCTCTTCAGCCATAGACTCATTCCAAAAACTCCATCGGGGCAAGTGGCTAAGCGTCATGGAGACGGCAAGGAGCGCGCAGTCCAATGCAATTCAGGGTGTAGGGACTCATCAACGATTCCCTGTAGGTGATTACATTTGCAAGTTGAAAGGAAGCACGGCATATTATGTTGAGATATGTTGAGTGGTGATGCAGACAAGAGCGGCTGCGGCGTTGCCCTTACACCCGAGCTTGATTTGTTTGCTTTGCTTGCGAGGAGCTCAGGAGCGACAGGAGCGGTGTCTCTTTGGCCCGCTCAGGCCAGGAATTCTGTTTATCGAATTCTGACCTGCTTGGTCCGTGCGTGGCTTGTGCGGACCTTGAAGCTCTGCAGGAGGCATTTGTGACGGCCCCGGTCCTCTCACAGGTGCAGATTGCACAGTTGGAGTGGTTCAAAAAGAGGTCTTGTATGCAAGCTGCTTCTTGAAATGGCAGGAAGTGCGAAGGCATGCAAATGGCCAGCGGCAGGGCACGCTCCACCGCAGGGTCTTTGGGTTTCGTGGTTTTTCTGGCAGTCTCCAGGCATGCGATGCATCTTGCTTTGCGATTTCCGTGTATTTGGGTCATAGGGTCCCACATTTTCTTGTGAACCGAAACGCACGCGGATTGAACACTTGCTGAGTGGCATCTCGGCCTGCAGACCCTTCCGGCTCAAGCTGCCGACGTCACTGTCGCCATGTTGCAGTTGCAACACGTGCCTTGCTGACGTTGGCATGGTTTGTTGGCTTTACACGGGGGCCGTTTAATTGAAGCCATGCATAGCATGGTGCATCCACGAGCTCCTATCTTTGCATGCTTTTTCAGGTTCGTGCAGCATACCGCATTGGCCATAGGGCCAAGGAGCTTAGCCTCTTGGTTCGAGATGTCAGGGGAAGGTGTCAGGCATATGAAGCCCGCGACTTTTCCACGCTGCACCCGAGGAAGTGTCCTGCATGCGAGGCACCATCTGCCGGGCTTCATTTTTAACATATTTTTCCATTTTTCTCGAAGACCGGAAAGAAAGGCATGTAGAGACATGCTGCTAAATCGTCAAAAATCCAAGTGTATGAAAATGTATATAATACACATACGTATAGACATGCATTTATGCCATCTATGTATGTGTACATACGTATATACCTGTATATACATATATATATACATATATACATATGTATATAAACATATATACATATACATATAGAGATATATGCTCATATTTCTGACCAGTTTTCAGGTCCTTCTGCTCGGGGGAGGAGGCTCCTCGGCCTGCTGGCCCGGTAAAACTCTTCGAAGCGAAGCTCCTTGGACAACGTGTAAGGTCTTTTGCATGGCGACGCCCTAATGTGGTTACAATATCCCTTTCTCTGAATCTATGCCTTCCTCTGCCCAATCTATGGCTTTTGTCATCAAGCACCTCAAGGCAAAATCCTTCTGGATATCTTTTCATGTCCACGGTAGGAGGACTATTTTTTTTTTTGCACCCGGCTCCTGCTTTCAGCATGGACCAGCCTGAGGCCCCCAGAAAAGCAATCCGACGACGCTCAGAAGGCTATCAGACACTCCTCTCTGCTGATGGCTGGTGGTGTGGGTTCTGCGTTTATGGGAGCCTTGGACTGTTTTCGAGATGACAGCATCGTCAAGAGTTTCCTATTGAGGTTGTTACTTGTTTCAATGCATTCCGGCGTTGCAGCAAGGAATCGCGCCCTTCACCAGCCCTAATCTATACATGATAGGCCGGAGCGGCCGCAGCACCACTTTTGCAGAGTCTGAGTCTGGTGAGAATGGGGTACTTGCAAATCGGATTGCAATGCTGTGCCAAGCCTTGCATGCAGGTCTGTTGTTGGCGATAGTCCAAGTGCACTTTGGCTATGCCTTCATGCAGAAAATATATTGGACACAGAGGAGGCGATATGTTCTGGAAATCGAGAGAGAGGAGGATATGAGTTTTTCAAGCTGGGTCACACTCACTGATGCCTTTTCAGCTGCTGAAGTAGTTGTCTCTGGCCAGGATGATAGTGGCGTCGTCGTCGCTTGCCTGTCAAAAGTTTTCACCATGGAAATATATCTTGGACCGTAACAGGTGTCGAGATGTCTGGTTGCTGGTGCTGTAGTCAATGGGGGTTCCACCTCAAAGGAGGTTGTCCTCCCTCTTGCCACCTGGCCAGAAAGTTGCGGTGAAGTGCGACGCCAAGCTTACTCGCCGATTCAGACTCACGCAAGAGGCGGGCTTGTCCAAGATGAGCTGAGCGACTCCACGTTTTGTGGACCCTGTCTTGTCAGGCAGCATCTGGGCAGAAACCCTCACTGGCAGCTTCTTGGACTGCCCTGCGGAGCATTGCAGAGCGAGTTCATCGTTTCCTGCCTGCCTCACCTCTCTGAGGACATCATCGCCAAGGGCGGCATTTTTATGTTCGTGGATAAAGCCAGCAGCAGTATTGACCAGTCAGAGGCAGCATAGCAGCCTAGCGATGACACGTGGAAACGCAGCCGTGCTGTTTGGTGCAGATGCTGGACGAACTGCTGAAGTCTGACCGCGGCATCACGGAGGAACAGGCAAGCTATTGGCATGTCAGGACGGTGAACCCGAGCCTGTTTATAGGAACTGCATGACCTTGGATTCTGAAAGGTAAAAGCAGAATCTGTCGAAGCCTTACTTGTTGAAAAGCTACGAAAGCCGCTGCCTGTAATCCTTGTTTCTGCTTTTGCAACTTGATAGCTGAGACTTTCGTGGCTGCACTCCCCCGAGGTCATGGGCGAAACTGAAGAGCAGTCACTCAGGACTTCCTCGCTCTCTGCTGTTGTGACAGCCTGTGTCCGGACAACACAGGATTGTGCAGAAGTTTGCAGATTTGACTCGTGAGCAGCTTGGCAGCAGCATCCTCTCTCTTGGCTTCATATAGCAGCATATTGTCATCGTACTGGTGGCAGACGTGTTTGGAACCACTGGAAGCTATACAATTCTTGTGTGTGATTGTTCTTGCATGCCAGGCACCTTGACAAAATCCCCGAGAAGGATGGAACGCTGGAATGCACAAGCTGCTTGTGATGCTTCCGTTCATCTGTGCCAGGACAACACGACTTCTCCACAAGAGGCCACGCGGGGTCAGTTGGGCTTGCAACTATGCCCGCAGCTTGCATTTGGTGGCCGCAATCCCTCTGCACTACAGGGTGAGTTAGCGGAAGTCATCTGAGACCCTGAAGGGCCTGCAGCAGCTGGAGAGCTCGGCGCAGAGGGTCGGGGCTGGCTTCATGGTGGGCGGATTGCTGATCTGGGCTCGGCCCCCAGCTGCGACCACAGGTCTTCTAAGGGTAAAGCGGTTCTGGTGGACACGCTGCGAGCCAAATCTCTAGAACTGCCCTGCGAAGATTTCAAGCACAATGACTTTGTTGAGTCTGGCGGTACGATGTTGGCGGTTGAGCTTATTCTGCATTTTGTTTCTTGCTGGGTCGGGCACACACAAGACGATGCAAGGTGTGCTTGCAAGGGTAATGCAAGTTTAATGCATTTGCATGCTGAGTTCTGGCTTTTTAGCTTCTCGGCATTCTCAGCGCTGCGCACCTCCTACAGTAAAAGCTTATACACCCCATACTATCCCATACCGTAGCAAGTACAAGTAAAGTAGCCTGGTGACTCCGCCATGTGCTTCGCGCTCTTGAGGGCTTGGGGTCTTGCCCGCCCCCAGAGATGATTTGAGTAAGAGGCGTAGCCTCTAGGCCTTCTTGCCTCAGAAGCTCCTCTAGCAGTTTTGTTTCCCAGGTCCTGTGCGACTGGAGCGCGCAGGCTGCGATCAAAGCAGCTTCCGACAACTACAAGCCTCAAGCGACACTTGCGCCGGGGGGAGCGAGCCCTCCGACGCGCCCAAATTCAAGGGCAGCACAGTGACAGTGCGCACTAGTCAAAGGTCCTAGATCCGCACAGCTCCCTTGAAGGGAATGCTGTTTAATCCTCTGCTGGTACATGGGTTGTGGAAAGTAAGCGTGCCTTGCAAGCACTGGAGTGAGGAGCCTAAACAGCATGCCCCTGTACAAATGCATTGCTTGCGTTTGCAAGTTTGCAAGTCCCACCTTCAAAACGGCACTTCTGCAGAAACTGGTCAGGTGTGATACACTGTATGGTTGCTTCAAGCCATGAAGCCATTTGCCAGTCGATTCTGTTTGCTGAAGTGTAGTTCTGAGAGGTTGTGCTTGTGCCCCTGAAGTAAGGGCATTGGATTTGCATCAAAAATGGCTCGCGCGCACTTAAGTGACCTACAGTGTTATTGCGCAGCACCTCCTGCACCAGTCGCTACTGAGCAGCATGCGAAGTTGCTTTTCTTTGTCGGCCTTTGCACAAGTCTGGGCCTAGGCCTAAACGGGAGAGGCTTGCAGGTCCTCTCCTTTGCTCCTCGCACGCAGGCAGCACCTCCAACTCGGGTGTCTGGGCCCCAGCGCTGGGCGCCGCAGCTTCTGCCGTGGTGGCCGCCAGTGCCCGTGGCCGCCGGGACCGGTCCGGAGGCCCAGAAGCCCATGGGCTCCGCATTGCTCTGCCTCAAAGGAGAGGCTTTCGCTTACTGCTTGCTTAAGAGCTTTTTGTGGTCTGTTTGGTTTGGCACCGAGGCTCAGCCGCCGAGCCCTGTCTGAGCGAGGCGAAGCTGCCCGCCAGCCGAAGACCAGCAGGCACACGACAAGAGAGCACAATCTTAGAATCTTTACCGCTTCAATCTTCACGCTTCAAAAACAAACTCTTTCTAGCTCTCCCCTCGTCTTTCGCTTCTTCAGGTCCGCCGTCACCGAGAAGCTCGTGACCAGCATCGATCCTTCTGCCGGCCCGGAGGGCACGTGTCCTGGCCGCAAGTTTGGCGACCGTCGCTTGCCCATGCTGTTGCCATTCTGCTGTTTTGGCATGACTTAAGGTATCAGGTGGGCATTGACTTCAAGAACTGGCTGCAATCAGCCGAGGAGGAGCTTGAGGTTCGGGAAAGCAATTGATGTAATGCTCTGCTGTCCGCAAATGCCAGTCCCCTTGTGTGGTTACAGGGTGTAAAAAATTGTCAGGTGGATGGTTTGCGAGTCGAGGGCCACATCCCCGCATGGCTTCGCGGTCACTTGGTCACAGCCCCTAGGGGAAGGATGATGATGTCTGTGAATGTGCAATGAGATCATGGCCAGTGCGGAGAGGGCTCGTGTAGAGTGAGAGAGGACACCTGTCAGGGGTACACTAGGGACCCTGCACAGATGGCCTTGTTTCTTGCTTCTGAACGCTGCTGAAATCATGCTGTAGTGGTCCGCAGCTTCTGGATCAAGGCAGTTTGAATCAAGCCATCTTACAAGAGAACTCACCCAGTTCCCTGAACCAGACCCTGAAGGTATCCCAGCCGGCCCAGACGATGCAGTGTAGATACTTCTTCTGAGAAACGCTTTACAGCTTCAGCTCGAACATGCTGAACGAGACCACAGAGGAGGATGAGGACCTCCAGCTACCTGGCAAGCTTTGCTACAGAGTATTCCCCTGTGGATATCCATTGCGTGAGGGTATACATCAGGATCCCACTGTTGAGACCGCAGCATCTGCCAGCCAGCCAGGACCTGGAGCCCGAGGAGTCAGTCAGCTCCGAGATCCAGAACCGCTGCCTTGAAGAGGCGGAGGTCCTGGCGCAGGAGGAGGTGCAAGAGACCATCATCTTGTAAACATAATGCTGGTAGCCATGATAGTGATGGTCAAGGTGGTAGTAGTGGTGGTCAAGGTGATGGGGCTGGTGGTGGCAGTGGTGGTGGTGGTGGTGGTGGTGGTGCTGCAGCTACTGCTGGTCGTGGTGGTCGTGGTGGTGGTGGTTGTCGTGGTGGTAGCGGCAGCGGCAGTGGTTGTGGTTGCAAAGTAGAGTATCTCAGAGTTGTAATTTAAGGGAGGCAGAGATTGAGTGGTACAGCCCAAGAAGCAGCAACAGCGAGAGCGGCCACTGCGACCGTATTGGTCGCAAGGCAATATACCACTAAAGTGAGAACACAAACACGAGTCGTGATACAGATAGCCAACAAACTAAACCCTACTGCCTTGCTCAGCCTTGAAACTTGGACTACGCTGCTAGGAGCTGCTCAGACCACGCCGAGAACACGGAGCGCCAGGCCATCAAGAGCCCGGGGTGTGGAGAATTGAGTTCGCTCCTGATTTTTTGTAGTCGTCAGTTTGTGCATTCATTGTTGCTGCTGTCATTGTTGCTGCTGTTCCCCCTGTGTTCGGTAAATCATCCTGGGAGACACTGCTGTGAGTTGAACTTCAGCCAGGTGCTGGGCAGATTTTCCAACGTGAGAGGGATGAGGGCCTTGAGGAGTCCCCTGCAGAAGTTTGCAGTGCTTTTGGAGGGCTAAGGTAGTCAGGGAGTAAGGAGCAAGACTCTTCATGCCCATTCTTATTAGTGGGGTGGAATGCCTGCAATAGCTGCCTTGCAGGACTTCGCGGTTGCGTTTGGCGGCGGAGGTGTACGCTCAGGTCAGCAGCCTGCATCCTGTATTCGCTTCCGATTGCCATGACAAGCGGGACAAGTCATGGTCCTAACTTGTTGGGGCGACCATCTATGCCTAGCTTCCAGCTGATGACATGAGTCCTGTGAGGCTAACATGCGAATCTTCGCGTGCTTGGACACATGCAAGCAGAAGCACCTCTTCCCAAACAGACCTGGGAGCCCCAAAAAGAACACCGTGAAAAACGCTTTTTCACCCTGAGCCTTCTTTGCGGGCTAAAAGACGGGCGGGGACTTGGACCTCTTGCCGGTCCAGCTGCCTCTCGTTTTTGAAGCTGTCCCCTTCTCTTGCAAGTGCCTTCTCTTACTGGCTTGGCCAAGCCCTGACATGCTGCGTAGTTGGACCGCAGGTGGGCTTGTAGCCCACAGACGTGCAAACTTGCTAGCTTTGTCACGTGAAGTTCTACTGCTATCCTGCTAAATGGATCTACATGGGTTTCCAGGTTTCCGAATAGGTTTGGGGAACGGTAAGTTAGCAGAAGCTGTACACTCCCTTCAAGTGGCAAGCGCTTCCCTCAGAGGAGCCTTCTGCAGCGGTGCGCTCTGGGCACTTGCGGAGGCTGTGGTGGGGGCCGGCAGATATGGACGCCTTAGATCGTTTTTGCTACTGTGGCAGCTTGGCAGGCAGGACGGCTCCGTCACGTGACACACTTGTCCTCGGTGTCAGGAGGCGCGGCTGAGCTGCGGGATGCATTTTCGGGCATTCGAGCTACAGATAAGGCTCAATCGCAGCTTCTGGCTTCGCGTCCTTCTTGGTGGCCCACCAGCCGCCGGCCAACCAGGCCGACGGTAAACCGGCGGATGCTGAGGCCGTGGACAGCTGGTACAGGGCCATCTGGCTGAAACTTAGAGGGGAAACTGATAGCGGCACATTTCATGTCAGCGCCAAATTCTGGGGAGAGGAAGGTATTATTGCATTAGATGATGCAAGCATGTGGTATGGTGCCAGCGGATGAAGCTGCAAGCCCTGTTTGATCCTGTTTTCAGCAGTCTCAGGAAGTTGTGGCCGAGTTCATTGCGCGCAGTCAACGAAACGCAGGCTACCTGGTGTCCTTCCAGGACCTCTGGAACGCAAGCGCCTTAAAAAAAAGGAAGCATGCTTGCAGAGGTTGGAGCGAGTCCTATTGCCAGCACTCATCTGAGGTGCCTGAGGACGAATCCTCTACTGTTCCCAGGACTGGCCTGCAAAGCTGCCAAAAATGAAAATGTGGGTTTGCTTGTCGTAGAACCCCAACATACGGGGGGTAGTGCAAAACTGCCAATCCAAGCGAGTGAGCCTTAAGACCAAATACAACAAGTATGCCTGCTTTGCATAGCATTGCACTTCCGCCTCTTTCCTCTTCCCTTCTGGGTCTAGGTTTCCCACGATTGCCCCTAGGCGGTTTAGTCACAGGCCCTGTGTTTTTCCTTCCAGAGTGATGCCGCGTTTTGCCAGAATTTCTCCTGCCAGGCTTGTGGGCCGAGCCAGGGTCTGCGCCATTGCCCCTCCCCCGTTGCCTGATGGCAGTCCTTGCACCTCCTGCGCATGCGTGCGCGTAGACTCGCTCTGGCTCTCGTGCCTTGCACTCGCAAGGATTCCGAGGGTATCGAGCGCATTGACCTGGAAGCCGTTAGCCATCCACAGTTCAAACGGTTTTGTCTTCCCTATCGGTTGAAGAGGCCACCCTGCTGGCTATCCTTAGATTCGGGGTTACCCGCACGCCTACTAGGCGCTGCCGCGACGGTGACCGGATGACGACAAAATCTGCTTGGGTCACCGTCTCTGCTGCTCGGACTTTTGCTGAGCGGGTGGATCGGTTGACTGCCTCTTGCAAGCTTGCTCTGGCCATCACCGGATGCACAGCGCCTGACTGAGACTGTGAAGGCTTCCTTTAAACGGCCCTGTTTTGGGTTTTCTTGTTTTTGTCTAGCCAGGGCCCTTTGCTGGGCTGTCAGCTGGCCTTCGCGCCATCTGCTGTCCAAGTAGTTCCTCCTTTGTTTTCCCCCCTGTAGGGTTTTCCCTTTTAGGGGCTTGGGGGTTTTTCTTTACCACTTGCTACAGGCCCTCCTGTAATTCGTTAAGCTTGCCCCTAAACCCTGCCGGCAGTTTTGCGCTCGCGTGTTTCTCCTGGCCTGCCACGTTGGCGGCATCTGCATCCTGACGACGTTTCCTGATGCGTGTCCTGTGTCGCTTGCGCTAGCGGCACTGCATCAGAGCTTCCTGTAGACGACGGTACTGTCGTCATCCAGTTGTGCCTGGTTACGTGCTGTTCAATGCGCAAGCCCACGCCCCTTCTACACTCCCTCGGCATGCCTCCCTGCAGCCATGCGTTGGGATTGTTTGATCCGTTGTTGGGAGGCGGCGGGGGTGGTTCAGCTGCCACTCGCCGTCACCGTGCTGAAACCCAGATGTTGAAGCAACTTGTGTCGGAAGTTGCCCAAGTATGGCCAGTTAAAACGTTGCAAAGCGCGTCTCCGGGCTCACCAGTCCCCACACCTGCAAAGCCGCCTGCTTCAAGTGACTCTGCCGCGCCCACGTTGTGGAGTCACTTGCTGCCCTTGTTCAAGTGGCAGCTCTTCCTGCCCCTAAACCTGTTGCACAGCCAAAGCCCAAGCCTGCCGTGAAAAAGCCGCCTTCAGCGGCCGACGCTTTCGCTGATGTTGTTCGGGGCGGGCCATGCTAGCCTGCTGAAACTCGGCCCCTCACTTTACGTTTGGATTCCGATGCTTGAAGTTGCGAGCTCAGGTCTGCCCGTTCTCTCCGTGAGCTTCTCACCGGCCCCGCTGTAATCCCTGTGTACTCTGCTGCAGCTCCTGATGAGGTGTTGTCTTGGGCGCGCGTCTCCACCGCCTTTTCCTGTCAGTCGTGTTGGCTCTGCCACTGACGCGCCTAAGGCCGCCGATGGTAAATCGTGCATGCCCGTCTTGGCTACCTGACCAACAGAGTTCCAGTTTGTTGCCCCGAACTTGATAACAAACCCCTTGGGGACGCTAAGGTTGAAGTTGGTAAATGGGCTGTTTTCCGGCTCACGTTGGCTAAGCGATACTCGCACGCCGAGTGTTTTGCTGCTGCCGGCAAAATGCCACAGTCTTTGCCCGCCTTTTTGCTGCCAGAGGCCGTAGTTGGTCTGTTTTTTCGCACTTTGGCTGTTGCCGCCTATGATGGCGAGGTCACTTGTTTGGTCCGTGTGCGTGGGCCAATGCCCCTGGTTTCTTGCAGGTTGCGCGCGCGCTGAAGCTGTGGCTGCCCTTGCTGCAGCCCCTGCCTCTTGTTGTTTGTGGCAGGCCGCTCAGGAGGCTGCAGCAATTTGGGTCTTCGTGGTCTTGCCGCACATGCCAAAGGTATCCAAAGGTTTAGGTCAGACCTCTGCGCGCATCATCGCCCAGCGTTGGTTGCTGTCTTGTGCTTCTGCCTCTTGGATTGCTTCGGATGCCGAGAAATGGCTCCAGGCCCGTGGCTACAAAGATGCGACTAATGTCCACAGGGCAAGGGCCGCTTGGACCTTTTGTGCTTGGTCCAGTCATTCCACTTCCGGGGCCAAGCGCTTCTCCTCTGGCATTGTTGGACGACGACGTCGCAAAAAACCCTGAGCGAACACTTCCGCCTCTCCTCCTGCCAAGCATGCGCCTATCCTAACCGGCGAAGCAAAGCCTGCAGATTCGCAACAGGCTCCTACTGGACTTGAGAGCGATGGTGATGTAGCAATAGTGCCCCCTCATTCAAATGACGCCGCCCCTGACAAGCCCTGCTCTGATAACTGTGCCGAAGGAGGCGCGGGCAAACCTCCCTCCCGAGCGCCTGAGGCTCCCAAAGGCGCCACCGCGGCTGCTGCTAAGGATCCATAGGATCCCAAAGCCACAAACCTCCTATGCCGCACGCCTCTTCTTTCCGTGCTGTTGAGACAAGGGGGCAGGGCGATTGCCCCATACCGCTGTCGCCGCAGCTTTGGCAAAGCTGGGCCGTTCTGACGCTAAGAGCTCCGACTTGCAGCCTGGTGGCCGCTGGCAAGGCTACTTGCGCTGTGAGGATGCTAGATGAGTAAGAGACCATGCTGAAGATTTTGGAGGGGCCACCAAAAGCGCTCAAGCCATTAGCGCCCATGGTGTTTTTGCCGACACTCCTGCACTTTCTGCTTTGGCAAAAGTGTTAAAGATCCAGTTTAGGATTCTTGCTTTCTGCAGTATCGCAAATTTGTGCTTGACCAGCATTACTGCTGGTTGGAGCCTTTGGTGGATTCTGACCATTGTGTTGAGCAAGCCGTGCTCCCTTTTTCCGGTTTGGCCAACTTTCAGGTGGAGGCCGCCGCCCGGCGAACTCCAGCGCTCTCAGTCCTGTTTCTGCCAAAGCCTCTGCCTGCGCCCGGCGGAAGCTCCTTGGACTTAAGGCCCCTTGCAAGGATGCATTGGCTGCAGTTTCTCCCCGCTCCCCTGCAAAGCTCCTCGGCCTTGCCAGCGATGTTGCTTCTGCTGCAAGTTCTCCCTGCCCCTGTGCCAGGCGTCTTGGCCTTACCAGCATCAATTCTTCACGGCGTGCCCCCGCTGGGCACTCCGATGCCGTTTCCTGTGCAAAGTTGCTTGGTTTGCAAGCAAGTTCTTCCGCCGAAAGCCGTGCTGACGATCCCTACTCAAGGGGCGACCTCTGCGCGCGTGAAGTACGTCGCCGTGTTGCCCTGTCGGGCATGCTCAGTCAAGGGCCGCCAAGCCAAAAGCGCTGCTGTGTTTGTTTCCTAGCATCCATGCCAAGACCCCCCGAGTCACAAGGGCCAAGTGTGGTCGTGTTGCTGAACTGCAAGAGTACCGGCGCCCGCCATGCAAAGCTCGCCCTGCGGGGGTGTCAGTCCACCAGTAGATTGTCAAGACACGTGGTCGTGAGGCAGCTGATGCGTCCCAGCACGCTAAGTACCTCCGACGTCGCAAACGTTGCAAGGCCTCTTGACTAGGCCACTGTGTTCCTGCTGTGCTTTCGGATCCTATTCTGTGAGGTGCCAAAATTGCCGAGAGACAGTCTGATGGTGAGGCCACGGCCTGGCTTACTGTTAACGTAACCTGTCTCACCAGGAGTCGTCTTTTCGAAGTGCTGCGCGCCGCCCCAGCATCCTTCATCGCCTCGCAAAAGACGCGTCATGCAAAACTTTTGCTATGAGCTTCCAAACTCGCTAGGCAGTTCGGGTGGCTCTCTGATTTCAGTGCCTTTCCCTCTCTGCAATGTGCCCACAGTGTCCGCCAAGGTGGATGCACCCTCTGTGGCGCAGCCGACAGAAATCCGCACCTTTCTTTCTCGACTTGCCGCTTGCCCAGCAGCATCGTGTGTGCGGCGTGTTTTCCGCCATTGTGCTGTGGGGTCCATCTACGGTGAGGCTGCCTGCCTTCCCTGATGCTCCCGTGGTCTCGGTGGTTTTCCGCGCTGCCATCGCTCTGCAGGGACCTTGCATGGTATTTGGTGACTTTAAATGGCGGCCTGCTCATGCCGGGCTTGCTTGCGTTTTTGGTAGCACCATCTCGCCTCCTGTCCCTTGTGTGCAAGGTTCCCTCACTGCCTGCCCTACGCGTGCTTTTGGCTTCTGCAACGTGGATCTTCAGCAAGTCTGTGTGTTTTCCAAATTTTTGCCTGGAATTCCGCACCACCACGCAGTGACAGTCTCTACGCTGTGGCCTACGCCCGCGGCGGCTGATGCAAACCCGTTGCGGGCGCTGTGCTACCTACGCTTGGGTCTCTAAGCCCACCCCTGCGCAGACAGACCGGCTGCGGCAGGTTTCTGCTTCCCCTCCGAACCCGGCCAGCTTGTACGATGGCCTGGTTTTCTGGCATCGCCGGGCAGTGCCTGTAAAGTTGCTGTTTCCTTCAGAGTCGCTGTGCGTGAATGGCCAGCCGAAAGACCCAAAGGTTCCTACCCCAGCACCCGCCCCATCGCTCGGCCTACCGCTCGTCAAAGTCCAATCGCATGCGGACTGCAACTTCGGCGTGGTGAGTTTGCGCCTTTGAGCCCCTCTGAGGTCCGTCATTGGCGTGCTTTGCTCGGGGACGGGGCCCCCCTGGCGATCAGGGCCAAGCCCTCCAGCTCGCAAGCAGCGCCGTCACGCCCTCTCCTGGGCTTTAACCCTGCCTTTATGTCTCCCGAGCGCGCGTTTTCAAGTCTAGCCTGTGACTGCGAGTTTGCAAGTTGCATTGCTGTAGCTGTGATTTTTTTCTTGTTGTACAGTCCTTGCGCGGCTCAACCCAGAGTCAGTTTGCTGTTACTCACCTACATACAACCAATCTTTAGACGAATGGGACCGTTCCTTGGACAAAACGAATTCAGGCGCTGGCAAAAAAGAGGGGGGGGTCAGGGTAATACTAGTGCACCCAGTTTCTGAACTCCTGGACTGAACTGTTGTAGGCAGAACTGTTGTAGGCAGACTTCAGGGAAGGGGAAGGAGCGGAAGGAACAATGTTGTTCAATGCCTACGAAATCCTTGAAATTGCATGTCCTTCGCTTGACGGGAAATAGCGGTGTTTGGACACAGTTCTCGAGGGCTGAAGCGAATGAACGCACAATACTTGGCTGCAAGTGAAAGATCGGATGGAGTGTGAGTGGCCTGAGACTGCCGGCTACCTTGGGAGGATCCTGGACTTGCCGCTCATGTTGCTTGTAGCCTTGGGAGTTCTGGTTGCGGCTCCGATGATCTTTTGTGCCCTTCGTTCAGCAAAGAGTATTCTTGTTGCTCGAGGGGCAGTAGTTAGCTCCTCCGCAGACATCTTGGATTTTGGTGTGTGGCTGCCAAGGTATTCTATGTCGTGCCGGTCTCGATGCTTGTCGAGGCCGGGCACTTTACGAAGAGTGCAAGGCATGTGTAAGGCTTTGTGTCTTCCTGTGCAAAGCAGGCCTATTGGGGCGGTACCCTCAGCTCTGGGCCCAGTTCATCTTGAACTCAGCTTTGCTCAGCCCACTGGAAGTCCCTGAGGACACTGCTTCTGCATCCCCCCTGGCTTAGAAACGAAGAAGTGCCAGATCCCAGACCTGATCCAGCTACCTGGGCACCTTCGCCAGGTTTTAGCTTGCTCAAGAACATCCCAGAATTCCAGCCTTTCTGAATGCCAGGTCGGTCAGTGGCTATGTCATCGGCTGTCTGATTCTGGCCCTGGTGGTGCTTGTGCCTGGGCAGTGATATCCATGACGTAGTACTGCTGGACACTGCTGCCAGTGGTGGAAGCTGCCGTTGTCCGCCAGGCTTTCGTCTACTCATGCTGTGGCCTGGATAGCAGGGGGCCTCCAAGGCCCGCCTGAAACACAGCTTATCCAAGCTGGGCAGCGGGCCATAACCGCCAAAGCCACCAAACCTGACCATGTCTCCATGTGGAGATAGTTGACAACTAAATGTTTTCAGGCGCTACCTCTTCTGGCGCTCTTTTGTCCACCTGTGCAGTCGTTGGCTTGCCACGGGCTGAGTTGCGATTTCTCTGGTCGGCACTGAGAAAGATCCCGTAAGCAGCAAACATTAGCCAAGCATCAGCAAACAGACCCGTTTGAGTCATTTCTGTCTTCAGACACTGCATTGTGAATCTAGAAGGTCATGCTGACCATGATACTGGCCACGGTCGTATTGGTCTATACTGCAGCCGCTGCCTCGCAGAAATCTGTGCTGGTCAGCATGTGCTGAGTTCCGACAGTCATGGACTGAACACACAATTTGAGGAATGGTGGGACTATGGTTCGCCGCTCGACAGTTGCTAGTGTAGGAGGTTACCGGCCTTAGCTTCCATGTGCGATCTACACTTTCTAGGCAGATGGTTATGGGAGACAGCCATTGATACGCTAAATAAGGAGTCTATACTGCCAAGCATCCAGCCTACTACGTATGACTTCAACGTAACCACATCCCTCAACACGTCGTAGTTCCAAGGAATTTGACTTATTATGTCCAGACGCGAAAACCCAATCCCATACGACTTTTTTATTCGCAGCACAGGCGTTGCTAGCAGACAGAGCTGCAGGGTAAGCAACCTTGTGCTAATCCTACTCTTGTTCAAACCAAATCGTTTCAGGGCAGCGCTTTGGACTTTTGTCCATCTTGTCAGCATTGCTTCTTTCAGGTTGCGGGCCTCCGATGGTGCAGACGTTTGCCTTCAGTACTGGAGGCGGATCAATGGAACTCAGGGAGGCGGGGTTGCGTTGTGCTTCAGTTCATATAACAGCACAGACAGCAGGTAACGAGGGTTGTGTTGGGGCCTGAAAACAAACTGAAACTAGCAAAGCTGGCTGCTTGCTCCCTGTCGACTTTGATGGCACAAGAGCGAGCAAGGGGCAGACACTTTGATAGTTGTAGAACTCGTTTGAGTGCCAACAGTAGTAGAAGAAGTAGTAGAAGCAGTAGCAATAGTAGCAGTAGTCCTAGTCATGGTTGTGACAGTGACAGGAGCAGGAGGAGGAGTAAATAGGAAAACGACTATCATCGATGATGGATAGCTGTTACAAATAAAGGATACAGTTGTGAGAATATTGCATATGCAGCTTTTGTTACTGCGCAGACGGCCTCTGTTCTGGAGTCTGGCCGAACATTCCATACTGGCCTGGACAGGAAGGCTGCTGGCTCAAGCTTTCAGCAGATTATTACAATTTCTTTCTGGCCCTTACACAGAGGGTGATGTTAGGGTACCCTGTTTTGATAAACAAATATGAGAAGTGTCTTTTGTTGATACATATTGGATGTGGTGCTTGTAGGCACCAAGGCATTGAATTGTGTCGGGATGCCCTTACCCAGTCAGATTGCCAGATTTCTTGGTGTCTCAGCTGAGATCTGCACGATTTCAGACTGCGCACGGTGCAGTCAATTCAGGACCGCTTTGCAGGTTGGCAATGGGATCAGATGTGTCGAATCTTTTCTCTCCTCTTGCGGTGCCTTGTTGTAAGCGCACATAGCGATTCCAAGCACTCGCAGGAGCAAGAGCCGTTCTACTTCTACTCTAACGTTACCCGAGGCAGGCAACGTCTAGGGTCAATTGATGAAAAAGCGTAAACTTTTCAGTGCGATAAAGACACGCCGCATTCAAATCATTCTTTTAAGACTTGGTAGTTTTGCCTTGAATTGCAAGATCCAGCGGAAAGTTTGGCCTTCATCCATAGATCTTTCTGGGACAGCATACCACTCGAAAATCTTGCTTGCCCACGTACCCTTGTCGGTCAGGTGGACCCAGTTTCGCCGAGGCCAGCTGCTTCCTGAGCCCTGGAAAGTTCAACATAAGTTACATTGGGGTCAATAGGAGCAAAGTCTTGGCATGCGCATCCCTGTCCACAGGAAAACCGCATTCCTTTCATCTTGACCTTCTTCCTCATTACCGTGTTCTGCGGTCTGGTGGCTTTGAGCTTCAAAGCGCTTGGCTGGGGGGGCCTTTTTCGGGTGTCTCGGAAGAGATTACAACTGCAGCAAGATGAAAGCAGCGCAGACTCAAATGCCGTTGGCGCGGAGCGTTAGTTCATGTCAGATGCTATGGGAACTTAACTTTAAAGTCGCAAGCAAGAAAGGCTTTCAAGGTTCATGTGCTTGCACGACACATTTTGAGGTGTTCCTGGTCGTGCTGTTACCTCTATGGTTCATTTGGCCCTCTACATTTCTGCTGCAGTGGCGAATCTTTGGGCCTGTCACGCATCAGGCCAGGTACATTGGACACAGGATTCCAAATGATATTTGATTTATATTATACGAATATGTAAGCCCTAGCCCATGGATCTATTTCCCGAATAGGCTAAACCCATGTCTGTTTTGCAACTCTTGTTGAGCAGCCTGCCCTCTGCAGCCGCTGTTCACGCCGATCTTCGAGACGCAGATCTTCGGGCAGTACTCGGAAACTGCCTGGAACTGGTTCACATGCTTTTCACTGATTTTGGCCATTGTGCCTTGTCGAGTAAAGTTGGGCTGTACGCAGCGTTTTCCTGCATTTTGTGTGGACACCTGCACATCCGGCAGCCAGGTTGCCCTGCCCTTCTTCAATTTTCTACACCGTTTCGTGTACATCTACTTCCGGGTGTCCTGGGCTGAGACCCCTTGGCGTTGTTCAAGACGTTCAAGACAAACTGCCAGCTGCTGCAAGAATCATGGTGAAATTGGCATGTCCGTTGCAGGTCTATGCAGCGTGCATTCTACTGGGGTGGCAAAGATAGGTGTATGGAAGAAGCAGCCCGGCTCTCCCTGCTGTCAGTGCTTTCCGTGAATGCTCAATCCGCAGTCCATCTCTACCATGAGGTGGCTCAGTGTCCAGTCGTCCCGATTCTCCTCTTCGGTGTCTTTGGCTGCACCTGCATACTGGCAAGATCTGGCCAGCAGATTACGACATATTCAGCTGGTGGAGTCCTGTCATCCGCAGGTGCGACGCTGAATGAATTTCAACGACCTCAAGACGAAGAGCCCCACTGTCTTTTTGCCTTCTTCTTACCTGATCTTGGAGCCTCAGCACTTCGTGTCTTGCAGCGATGGCAATATGACGTCACTTTCTGTCATGCCCCATGGCCCCGCACCTGAGTCCCTGTCGCAGCACGTGATGGGATGCGAGAGGCCTGCTTGCTGATTCAGCGGCTGCTGAGCTGTGTTTGTGCGTCTGCAACACAAGACATGCAGGACAAAGTTCCTTCGAAATCCGCAGTGGATGACGCTTTCGAAATGCATGACCTTGAGCTGCGCCGCCATCGAAGCACAGCTGACTTACTGACAAGATGGATCATATGCAGTGTTATTGGCGCAGACGCGTGTGTTTGCTGAGGACGGTTTTGTGTGTCTTGGTCTGAAAATCTGGCTTGAGCAGATTCGAAGAAGCAGCAGAATAAGAGGCAGTTCATTGTGGTATAGCAGTAAATGCAGCTGCAGCAAGGATGACGACAATAGCACTTTCAGTACTACTGCTGCTGCTGCCACCACCCCTCCCACTCTCGTCCGGTCATGCCGAGCTTCACTGGCCTTGATACAATTGCCATTGCTCTGACAACAGTTTGTGCATGATCGTTGTTGCATGTTGTTTCTCTTGCTGGTAGAAAGCTGTAATGCCTCTAGCTCGCGATTCTGGCCATGAATTATCATCCTGCATTCCTAGTGTTCCGTGGCGGCCTCCCGCCTAAGGTTGACCCAGATCAACAAGTGGCACATAAGAATCTTGTTGCTCAGCTGAAGCCGTTTATCCTGTGACGGTTGCGTGCATCAGCTGTCACGTGGGTTGGGATGGTAGTGGTCAGTGTCCAGCAGATTTGGGGGCTTGTTTGAGAGGGTCCTTCGCATGTATGAATTGGTTCATCACTGGGTAGGCCCCTGGGATATTTAATATTTTCCCTAATGGCTTTAATAGGGGACCCTATACGTTCGTATTTTTCAAAGGTTTTTAGGGGCCAACCCAGATCAATGTTATTATTTATAACCCCAATATATACCCTATAATCCCTATATAAGCTCTATATAATCCTTAAATAAGCTCTATATAATCCCTAAATAAGCTCTA
>CAJNIZ010019113.1:11810-63942 GCA_905231905.1 Symbiodinium pilosum
TTTTGACAACCACCCATGTAGCATTAAGATCTCATGGCCTGCTCGCCTTCAGTGCGCTCTGTTCATAGTCTTCTAGTGACGCCGCGCAAGCCGCAGAGGGAGAAGCGGAAGTAGCATCAGAAGAATTGCCTTGGGACGGTGGAGAGGTCTGCTGTCCCAAAGGGTCCTAAGTACCCTTTTGGGGAATACTTACCCAAACCATAATGGAAATTACTACTACAGAAACCATACTTTGTACCATATAGGTACTTTGGACCCTTTGGGTGCTCTGCTGGAACATCATTCAGGTCTCGGCTTTGCGATGATACGTTCGATGCGAAATGGAAGCGTAGAAAAGAAACCTCTTGCGCGTGTGCCTTTTGCCATGCCTCTTGCTGGTAGTGAACCAGAGGGCTGTGAGTTCTCAGTCAACCCCAGACTTAGCAAACAGTTAACTTGTTTGGGCCCCAGCTAAAGCCAACCCAGATAGTTTCAAAAACCGGGGATTTCATTGTATAGTCTCATGTAAGATCTTGCACAGCAGTATCATCCTTGGTATGAGGAGGCTCGCACACGAAACGGGGGTATGTTCGAAACCTGTGCGTAATCCTTATTTCCCTTACAAGGGTTAGTTAATCCCTACGCATTCCAAGTCGAAAGCCATGAAAAAGCCAATTTGATAGGACTCCCCGCCGCCCAAAATCCACACCTTTGACCTTGAGCCTTAAACCTGAAACCCCAAACCCTAACCCTAACCTTAAGCGACGCATGCTAAGGGAACGTGGACATCCTCGATCCCACTGGGACCGCTCTACGGATTGACCCATCCAAGGCCACTTGGGTATGGTGGATACTAAACATCCTGCATGATTCTTTTAGATCCTATGCCTCGGGAATTGTAGCACTACAGCGTATATAGCTAGGTCACTTTCATAGTATCAGCAGTAGCAGTCTAGATAGGTTAGATAGGATTCTCCTTTCTGTGATAGCGTTTTATGAGGAAAATATAGGCTCAAGGGGTTCCAACATTCAAAAACGGAGCTCACTTCTGAGCATCGATTGTCGTCGTCCAGACTAGCGGCTGCAACAAGTCACAAATGATATTCGTGTACCTAAACCCTAAACCCTCAACGGCTCTAGGCTTATAACCTGAAGCCATTCCAAATCACCGCTAACGCTAGCTTCGCTGCTATCTAGACTATGATTCTAAACACCACAGAGTACGCCCTAAACCCTAAAATTCGGAGGTAGTTACTAGCAAGCTGCAGGCTATTGCGGGCCATAGATCATGTAGGATTTCAGGCTTGAGCTCCGCGCCGGTTTCGGATTTCAGGAGTTGGAATTTCATCTGCCCTGTACCATCCGGGTTAAGGGTTTAGCACAGACTGCTGCTCACAAGCTGTCACGTACCAATTTACAAGCCCTAAGGGTCCAAGGACCCAAATAATAGGGTTTTAGGGCCCTTAGGGAAGCGATTGGGCGTCTCGAATGTTGCGATGTTTGGGGCGCTGCCACCTTGTCATGCCGCACTTGTTTGTTTGGTCCCTAAACCCCAAACCCCTAAACCCCAAACAAATCCTGCGTCCTGAGCCCTGAAGCCTACTTGACCTCCTCTTTCAGTTTCCGGTTTTGAAGTGAAAGCCGGAAAGATCAGACTTACCTGGACCCCAAAAATATGTAAAATAATGGCCTTAAAGGCTGTTATTATGGGGTTAGGGCTATTATTTTACATACTTTTGGGGTTTAGGTAAAGGAAAGATGACAGCTCTGACCTCCCCCAGCCCACGACTTAAGCCCGAAAGCCCTACCTGTGACCCCAATTATCTATAGTTTAGTTTCCCAAAGTTAGGGGGTACCTCTCTGGGGGGGTTCCCATAATTTGTATTTGGGGGTGTATATATATATATATTGATTGGGGTCACCCTACTTAACCTGAATTAATAGTTTGAACTCATAAAGGTGCGGGTAATTGGGTTACAAGTAACCCCTAAGAGTCAGCAAACATGCCTGCAATATTTCAAACAGCGCTAACTATGTACTTGCTGACTCAGGAATGGGTAGATGGGGATTGGGTTGAAGGTTCAGGGTTGAGGAGTACAATTGCGCGCAAAGGGCTTGAAGCCTTCAACCTTGAACCTTAAAATCCTGAAACACAAAACTTGGGGCGGTTCGCGACTTGGGCGGTTCGCCAAGATTAAGGGTCCCTTCTTGGGAATCCTTTACATTGTTGGGATGGTAGGTATATTATATGGGGAGTTCCCTACATTCAGAAAACCACGGGTCCTTGTAGTGGGCTTCCCTAAAGAAATCTCCCCCCTTTTTGGAAACAGAAATTCAGGCCAAGTCCCGTATGAGCTATAATCTAACTCCCTAAAAGGGGTTTATGTAAGGAAGTATTTCGGGGACTGTTATAGGGGTTATTAAGGGGGATACTAGGAGTTTAAACTATAGCTCATATGGGGTTACAGAAGGGACATCCAAGTCAGTGGCATCTCCCCAGGTGCATAGCTCATAACCCCCTTATACTCCCTTTTCAACACATGACTTGGGTAGTAAGATTTCTTTCTTTCATCTCTAAACTTCGAACCATGAACCCTAAAGGTATCTTTTCTTTCTTTAACTTCTAGACTCGAAACCAAAAACCCTAAACTCTGAACAGGTGAGTATCCAAAAGAGCAATGCCTTCGGTCTCGGTCGTGCTCGAACGGAAGAGATCCAGCGTGTAGAGGAGCAGGCCCCTGGGGACATCCTTCCCCAACCCACAGGTTTAGAGTTTAGGGTTTAGGGAGGGTCCATGTAGGGAGAAAATATAGGGTTTAGGGTTTGGGGTTTGGAGTATAGGGTACTTGGAGGGTCAGGGGGACTTAGTAAGCAGGTTAATAATTAAGCCCTATGGCCCCTTTACTGACCCTAGTTATCCCAATTATTCACTTACTTACAAAGTTTCCCTGACCCTCAAAGTGGGTATATAGTATAGAGTTTTGAGCCGAAAGTGGCTCCCACAACTACTCGGGGCCCGGCTATATGCAAAGAAGCTACATGGACCCGTTAGGGCTTCCGATGGGTACAGCCACCTGAGTGGTAACATCTAGGTTAGGGCCAAAATCGTTCCTGCATGGATACTTCGGGGTGCAAGGATCTACTATCTAGGTACTTCGACCCTTCGGGCTTAGGCTCAGGTTTAGGGTTTGAGGGTTTGTGGTTTAGGGCTGGAATTGCTTGTGGCCAAGGGCATTCTAGATGACAAACGCTTCCAAATTGCTTGCCCCCGGGAAATTGCAAATCAGGACCCCATTATAATCATATGGTAGGTTAGGGTCCTCATTATAAGGGTTGGGGTAACTCAAGCGCCCTGATTGCCATACGTTCCTCCCAAATTATCTTAGGTGATCTTGGGGGGTTAAGGCGCCAAACGCGATAATCAGAATGGCTTTGGTATAGCCAAGACGCCAATATTCGGATACCCGGACGCTATAGGGCTAACTTGGAATCCCATAGCCCTAAACCCTAGACCCTAAAGCTGGCAACCGCCTTCACACTTCACGGCTTCACGGCGCGCACTGTGAGGTTGCTCTCCCATTTCAAGGGTTTCAAGCTTGTACTCCTGGGGTTGTAGCCTTGGGTTTGGGGAGCCTTTGCATTTAGGGACCCTAGAGGACTACATTGACTCATACAAGACCTACATTGGAGAACCTTGTAGGGGTACGACCTTGGGCGTACAACCCCAAAACCTCGGACTATTAATCTCCTCCACGTAACATCACGAACCCCGCACCTCCCTAGTAGCAAATGCACAAAAATGTTGTACGTCATGATATATTCTATCCGTTTATTTTGAGAATAGTTATTCAATATTCAGTGGTGGGAGTTTGATAACACTGTGGGGGGAGTTTACGAACATTTACTGTGATGCCCAGAGGTTGTTCAAAGTTCTCTCGCCAAGCCAGAAGAATTATCTTGGGACACTTCCATGCACATGTGGCTGGCACAAGCAAGCCAGGTTTTGAAGGGGTTTCCTGCCTACAGCGCCCGACGGGTACCAAACGTCAGTTTGATGTATACCTATGCGCTCCAACAGGGGGCGTCCTGTACACAGTTCCTTGGGGCGTCACTGGCTGCAGCTGAGTGGATATTGCTTGCTTCGTTGTGAAGGGGATTGCGGGCATTCATGTTCCAGGCCCGTGGCGGCCTTGGCGGACGGTGCTCACCGGAACCACGCCTGCGCGAGGTGTCATCGAGACTGTTGCGTTTCTGGTTGTCCCCCACTTCGCGGCCTTTGGACAGCGTTGCCAGCCAAACTTCTTTCAGGACAGCAGGCCGTGCCCTTTGCAGTTGGAGACAGGACAGGACAGATGACCTTGGTTCTTTTTCAGGTTTGTCAGGGCCGCGTTTGCACTCAGGACCGTTTTCCACAGGACCTTGGGCTGGTCCAAGTGCCCAAATGAGCTATAGTCTAAACTCCTTAAACGGGGGCTATGTACGGGACTATATGGGGACTACTACAGGGGTTATTAAGGGGGATACTAGGAGTTCGGACTATAGCTCAAATGATGGGGGAGTGCAGGTCCCAAACACACTAGTCTGAATGGTCTTTGGTAGCTCAAACCTACAGTGAAATTTGGTTACCTGGACGTTAGGGTGATCCTATCACGAGAAGCATCACACACAGGCATCCCAAAGGGTTCATGTAAGTATTTAGTATATGCTAAGGGCCTGCGGGAGTTCCCATGTACTTGGCGGCCCAGGTATATACAACATACCTACATTAATCCCTGAAACCCCAATCCCTAAGCGCTAAACCCCAAACCTTAATCCCTAAACCCTAATCCCTACACCCTACACCTTCTACCCTGAATCTTATACCATCTTTGGGACGGGATCTTTTGACGTGGCCGTCAACTAAACATGCTGGCCAGGAGCCCCCCCACAATTTCCTTACAGGTTTAGCCCAAAGGGTCCAAAGTACCTATATGGTACAAAGTAGGGTTTCTGTAGTAGTAACTTCCAGTATGGTTTGGGCAAGTATTCCCCATATGGGTACTTAGGACCCTTTTGGGTAGAGTTTAGTCTAGTCTGCTTTTTGCACCCATTCACAGCCTACGTAGACCTACTGACCAAGCCTGGGCTTCAAAGTAAACCCCCACCCTAAACCCTAAAACCCTAAGTCCTAAAACCCTAAAGCCATAAACCCTAAAGCCCTAAAACCCGAAAGCCCTACACCCTAAAGCCCTAAAACCCTAAAGCCCTAAAGCCCTAGAACCCTAAAACCCTGAAACCCTAAGACCCTTTGAGCCCAACCTTACTCAGCCCTGAATCCCGGCCGACATGGTTCCGCAAGCGAGG
Organism: Symbiodinium pilosum; assembly: GCA_905231905.1. Lineage (NCBI taxonomy): Eukaryota > Dinophyceae > Suessiales > Symbiodiniaceae > Symbiodinium > Symbiodinium pilosum. Next base: position 17,133 of record CAJNIZ010019113.1, read on the forward strand.
TGACTGCTGGCAATCGAAGGAGCAACGGTGTTCGCGTGTGGTTTCACAAAACAATGAAGAGGATTAGGGTTTAGGGTGTAGGATTTAGGGCTTAGGCTTTGGGGTTTAGGATTAGGGTTTAAGCTTTAGGATTCAGGATTTAGGGTTTAGGGCCCCTTGAATATCCTACGACTCTTCTGAGTCCAAACTGTAGAGGTTGGGCCGGGTTGTCGATACCAAAATCCTCTTTATTATAGAAGCCTGCATAACCAGTGATGTCATTCCCCTCTAACATGTCCCTTCAGCCGGCAGTGCTCCTTCTTCAGGTATACATAGGCTTAGGGTTTAGGGTTTAGGGTTTAGGCTGCCCTAAATGCGCCCTAAGTTCAAGTCCCTCTTGTCTTGCTGGGCTGTCTGTAGAAAATGGAAGAGGAATGGATCCCTATAGTAGCCCGCACATGAGCTGTAGCCTACACTCCTTAAAGGGGGTTGTATAGAGGATCAACTAGGGGAGTAATATAGTGGTTATTAAGGGGGATACTAGGAGTTTAGACTATAGCTCGTATAAGCCCCAATGATGTGATACATTGCTTCTATTTCACTTCGACTCCCTCAACCCTAAACCTTGAATAGTAGTATCCCATTTCTTGTTCATTCATTCACTCTCTTAACTCCTAATCCTTACTGTAAATCGGTGATTCCGGAATTAGCGGTCCCTTTCGGGAAGTGCAGTCCCTAGAAAGGGGATTATAGCATATGGCCCCCAATTTCCGGAAACACCCAACTAGTAGTTCTAGATTCTTTTCCATTCCTTCATTCACTACGAACAACCAGCAACATAAAAAAATACATAACAGCTGGTGTCCGGCGAAGAGCTAACTTCCTCTTCATAGGAAGCATTGGCATTTCTTGAACTTATTGGGCCCTCGTTCTGCAGTCCTTCTGCATTTCATAGAAGTCCTAGCGTTTAGGGGTGATGTACAGCGGAATTCCAGTTGGAAAAGTACAGTTCATGGAGACCCCATAGCAGGCAATCTTAGTGTTTGGAAGCCCCAAGTGTTAGCGTGATGGGTTCTATTTTTTCGACGTATAGGGTTGCTAGATGCGAAGAAGATGTGTTCTCGTTACCCAGCCCTCTAGCTTCTTGAGCTTCGGTTTTAGCGTTGGAGCACCAAACATTGTCCCTACAGAGCCCAGTTCTCAGCCCGAATAGCAGGGCGTCACGAACTAGGTGGCAGTTGAAGGGACCCCAAAACATAGACCCCCTTAGCACTAAACTCTTCAGAAAAGGAACCCTAATCTAGTGAAGCCGACGTGCACGCCTCACCAGGGGATTCACTCAGCACCCGTGCTTATAAAACCTTCCTAGAACTAGGTTCCCCACATACTGTAAGTATGTGACCCCAAAGCCCTGATCCTTAAACCTCGGGCAAGATGCTCTACTATGGTAGGAAATTCTCAAGTAACTGCAGGTCATAAGCTACATTCCCCCTGTAGTTGCCACTATGGACAGCAGTGGTGTTTCACAGCATAGCTACCTAGTGCAGTGACTTGCCCCCGTCCATCACTCTCCATCACTCTAAGCAGGATTGAAAGGTGGAAGGAGGCGCAGCTGCCCAATGAGGAGGAGGAAGAAGCGGAAGCCCGAACCTCTGTGCGTGCATCTGATGTTGTATCCCGGTCGCTAGAAAGGAGCTTCTAGCTTCATATCGGGAATAGAAATGCATGCAGAAGGTTAGCCTTAGATGTAGAAAGTACTGTTCCAAGATTACAGCCCACGTGTAAGGATTTAGGTTTTCAAGTGGAATGGGGGATTCTGGGCTAGGGCTTCGGGGACTGCGATTAGGATGGAATCTTTCAGTGTGGAGGGAAAAGACGGACTGCGGCTTCTGTGGCGTAAGTTTGGGTTTTAGTTTTTCAGAGCTGGGGTGTTAGTTTAGCGATTGCAGCTTTTGGACTTGTACCCTAAACCTGAAACCCGAAACCCTGAACCGCGTATGCACGTCGACTGACAGGTTGGAGGCTTTGAGCAGTCCTAGGTTAGGTTGGGGCTTAACCTAGACCCCTGATGAATAAACACCCTCCCCTTGATGGCGATTATTAACAGGGATCCTAATATTAAGACCCTTAAAAGCACCAGGACCCTCCTTGTGCCCTTAATTGGGGATATATGGTCCCTAATAGTGGGTGCGTAAGCCCTAATTAGAGGGTAGGAGTAGGGTCTAGGGAGGGGGGTTCTTAATCATGGGTCTACATTAGAGTTCAGGGTTAAGGGTTTAAGGCTCAGGGTTGACTGGATAAAGGGCTTAGGGATTAGGGTTTAGGGATTAGGGTTTAGGGTTTAGGGATTAAGGTTTAGGGTGCTTTGAGTGATTTTTTTCGGCGTAGGGTGTGTCAGCAACGAACTTAGATGGGCAATGGCGGTTCCGGGTATGAAATGTAACTCCATTGCCCGAAGATCTCTGACCTTATCAGTCTGCCTCGGACATGTTTCTTCACTTCACGTTTTTTGGGCCTCTTAGAAGTACTATAGCCCTTCTTTCGCCAGGGAACTCCGCAAAATTTGAACCCCAAAGCCTAAGCCCCACACTGCAAACTCTGAACTCCCAAATCCGAAGCGCAGTCCCTGCTGACAGACCTTAAAAATCCAAACCTCCAAACCAAAGACTTAATCCGAGAAATCCCAATGTTTCCTTGTACATTCTTTTAGATCCCTTATCGTATCCTCATATACTCCCTGAATAAATCTTCGCAAAAAGAAACCCGACGCAAGACCAGAAAAACTGGATATCTGAAGGCCCTGCGTCTGGAGCAGGAGGCGCAGCTTCAGCAGGTGGGACTATTTAGGGCTTATAGGGTTTAGGGTTTAGGGCTTATAGGGTTTAGGGTTTAAAGTTTAGGGTTTAGGGTATAGGGTCGTGTGTTTAGGGTTTAGGGTTTGTGGCTTAGGGCGTGGCGCGGTTTGGGGTCTAGGGTTGGTTGGGTTTGGGGTTGATTGGGTTTCGGGCTTAGGGTTTTATGTTTTAGGGATTTTTCTGTAAGCAACAGTCCCCAAAATTGACGTTCGTAGAGCTTTGGAACAAATCGTTGACCCTGCAGCCAGTTGAATTCCTACACCCAGGCTCAGAATTCCTCTCCGCCATCCCAAATTCAATATCAGAATAATCCCATGGAAACCACCAAAAGGGACACTCAGACTTTGGAAATTCTAATTTTTCCCGAACCTTGGACGCCAAGCTCTACACTCTCCCCGCAAAATTTCAGATGACCGCTCAACCCCGCTCCGCAAACCCCGAGACCTGGAACTATAAACCCTGGACCCCAAACCCTCAACCAGAAACAACCTGAAAAGCCCTTCGAATTTGAGGTTGGGGCTATGGAACTCTGCATGCGGCCTCAAGCTCACACTCTTATGTGGTTAGTAAATACCCTATAAACCCTAGAGGAAGCCCAGTGTTAGGATCCATGAAGAAGCGATTCAGGGGCTAGGTAGGCCCAAAGGTTTGGGGTGTAGGGTAGGGCCCATATTCTCTGAGCTGGTGTCACTGTGAGGGGTACAAAGGCACCAAGAATTGATATAGAAGTGCCTTTTCATAGTTCAGTATAGTCTGTAAGATATTCCCTAACAGGAAGCCATGTCCTTAAGCTTACATAAGGGGTCCATGGCGTGACCCTCAGATTCATGAGGTAAGCCCTAAACCCTAAGCCCTGATCCCCTAAACCCTAAACCCTAAGCCCTAAATCCTAAATCCTAAGTCCTAAATCCTAAACCCTAAATCCTAGGCCCTAAACCCTATGTAAACCCTATAAGCCCTCCCCCTTAAACCCCCCACTGCCAGGAGACCTTCCTGCGCTCTGCTTCGGGCGATGGAACCTCGGTTTCAATGCTACAGTTTCGTCTTTTGGGTTTACCTAAAGCCCAAAAGTATGTAAAATAATAGCCCTAACCCCATAATAACAGCCTGGAGGCCATTGTTTTACATACTTTTGGGGTCCAGGTAAGGTTCAGGGCTTAAGGTTCATGGTTTAGGGCTTGCCCTAAAACCTAAACCCTAAACCCTAGGTTTGTGGTGTAGTGTTTAAAGGTTTTAGGGTAGGGAGTTTAGGCTAAGCGTTTGGGCCCAGGGTTGACGGCTTTCGTTTTAGACTTGCAGTTTAGGGTTCGGAGCTTAGTATGATGGAGGGATGAGATGTGAGATTTTAGAGTCCAGGTTGTGAATGTATTCAGGGCCTTACAGTAGGGCTCAGGGGTGGGGGCTTCGGATCCAAGATCGACCTTGCATGAACCAATCAAGCTTTAAAGCAATTTCTAAACCTTGTAAACCCTATAAACCCTAAACCCCAAACCCTTATATAAACCTTAAACTTTAAAAAATAAAGCCCTAAACCCTGAACCCTAAACCCTAAGCCCCCTTGAGTTGGCATCCTATGGACGTGCTCTCCAAACCCCAGAAACCGTATAGATGAATCCTATAAACCTTATAAACCCTGACAATGATGACATATTATAATCCCGCTGGGCCAAGTCACCAAGCACTGGGATCAGGTCCCAAATGCTTTACATATATAAAGAAAAAGTAAACAGATAATGTAGACCCAAAGTGTATGAACCCCATAATAAACCTATACAGCCCCAAATCCTGAACCCTATATCCTAAACCCTAAGCCCTCCCAAGATTTCAATTTTGGCCGCTTAGAAACGCCATGGCCCGTACACTTACAGTGTGCTTTCTCTCAGTATCTCTCAGTACTCCTGAAGGGCCTCATGGTTGGGGGACACGTGTCGATCGGACACGTGCCTGACCCACGCGCGGATGAGCCCTTGGATGCCGGTGAGAGTGCGACGGAGAGCCACAATTGGGCTTCAAGCGCCAGACATTATTTTGCTTATGGTACTGGCATTTGGGGGCTCCCCAAACCCTTCATCACCGTTATTTGGATATCTAAACCCTAAATCCTAAACCTTAACCGCGTGAACATTATTTAGGTACTTGAACCCTCCAGGTGGCCTGTATCCTTTAGCTCTGTCAATTCAACATGTCTTGAAAGATGGGTCACCCTGCACTATGCACGGGTTACGGTTTAGGGTTTAGGGTGGTGCTAGGAGAGGACTGAGCTTTTGCGGAGTTTCCACCTGGATGTAGGACCCAAAGCTCTGTTGGTCTGCCTGTTCTGCCCCTGCAGTTCAAGGAACCTGAATTTAAAAGACGAATTTCTAAGACCAGCTTTACATGGAGTTATCTTACTTATTTCTCGGTTGGTAACTGCGCAGGAACCTCCTAGTAAACCCTAGACCCTGCGCACAAGAGCAATCAATTGCAAGCAGTGACTGCACTGGACTACTTCTGAATTTGCGCAGAAAACCTCACCCTTTGATTGGTCAGTATATTGACGACTAGGGGCAAATGTGGACGCATGGATACCATAATTCCGGCGCACATCTCCTAGAGACTTGTTTCAATCCCTGTGCTCTTAGCCTCGAATCCCCAGCCCTACTTGGCTGCCCCCGGGTGGTTCGACTAGAGCTGTGGGGTTAAAAATAGGATAACCCTATTTATTCAAACTGATTCTGCCCCTTCCTGGGATACCTATCACCCAACCCTAAACCAGGTATAGCTTCCCATCAACCTCCAAGCTAACTGCGGGCCGGCAACCCTTCAACTCCACATGAGTTGCAAATGGGTATATGTCTTGGGCTTAAGTACTTCCAAAGAGTGACCCTCAACCACAAAATCGATTTTCTTGTGCTAGTTGGAACTTACAAGCTTCCTGGGCATAAAGGTACCCCAAGAATGCAAGGACCATCATTTGGGTGGATTTTTTTCATAGCTAAAACCCAATTATTTCATTCCTCGGACCCTAAGGGCTGACATATGGCCCTAGAATTCTGGCCCTAGACCATAGAATCTAAAAACCCTAAGCCCGAAACCCGAAACCCTAGTTCTAATTTAATTGGAGGGTCTGACCTCTCCCTGTCTGTGTCAATGCTGGTCTTGGAGGTATGGTTAAGAGTTTAGGGTTTGGGGTTGAAAGCCTGCTAAGTACCAACTCAGACTCTCCAAGTACCCTTAAAATTCGGAGGATACAGGAGGACATGTAGGATGTTAGCATTCACCGTAGGCGGGGAGGAAGTTATTGTATCCCAGCAATTCAGCCTGGCGAGGGCTTGGCCCAAAATCCTACCCCTACCGTAGCCATGCGCTGCTTGATGGTATTCTGGACCCCAAAGCAGACCAAACCCAAACCGGAATTGTAGTTGAGGGTCCAGACATGAGCATGTAGACCTAAACCCAGGAACCCTAAATCCTAAAACCCTCAACCCTCAGCCTTCAAACGCGTATCAGCTTCGGCCTCAGTCAATGCAATTGCGTGTTGCCGAGATCCGATTTAGGAAGCGTTTCAGCGGGCCGGGTTTCTTGACAGCCCACCTTCTTCTGCTAACATCTTGGGAACCTGGTTTGATCTTCTCCTAACATTGCAGTCTCCTTAGGAAGCATTCGTCTGTTTCGCCGTATACCCCCAAGGATTTGTATTGGAGATGACATTCTTATTTCAAGGTCGAGGGGGATGGCCCAACATGCCGTGCAGAATCCATTTTCCTTGTGATGATCTACATGCATGTGGACCCCTGAGGGTATAGTCCCCCTGAAGTACATAGAATATGGGGTATTTGGGGATCTTATTAATTATAAACTACCCAAGTCCATATTCTATCTACTTAAGGGGGACTATACCCCCCCCGTAATTTGGAGCTCGCGACGCGCATTGCCAAGAGGTGGGCAGGCGTTTGTAGTCGATGTCTTCAGATTTTGTCACCTTTCCCCGACAAAGTGTTTGTCTTCACCGCCTGCTCAGAACCCGTGATGGAAGATGAGGAAGAAGTCGAGGAGGGGCTTTGATTGATCTAGCCGTCTGGTAAAACCCCTTCACCTAATCCCGCCAACAACAACCATTCTCCACGGTATATATGATGGTCATATATTGGGAATATGACTGTTGTTGTTATTTGGGGTTGGTTCATTATCGGTGGGGGTGATCAACCGCAGAATAGTACATCTGCCTGAGCGATGGCCTGAGGAAATGGGATGCAGACGCCGATAGCCGTTGATTCCACAGTTGAGCATAGAAATATTGTGCATACGGGGATGCTGTAGCCCTCAATATAGAGCAAGATGATGTACGTGAGTTCTAGCTTGAGCTATTCTACTTTGCAGCAAGAATACCATCTGGCTGCAGTGACCAAAAACATAGAGTTCAGTCGAGGCTCGCAGGTTCAGAAATTGCACTTCCACTTACCTTAAGAGCCCATCTCTTCTCAAATCAGGAGTCTGCGGGATTGGCATGAGGGGGCTGCTTCCTCCAGAGTGCCACACTCTCCGGATCTCTCCGGCCATAACGGGCAGGGTGACTGGAAATGTGTGTCCAACATAAAGTATGTACATTGCGTAGAACAATAGAAAGTTGACAGAGTCGGTAAGAAACCTGTGGCATTTCTCGTGTGTCAGAACAGAAGGGGACAAGCAAGCCCAGTGGTTATGAGTCGACTTGCGAAGCCCGGCCGATGTCATGAATGAAGGAACTGCTGTCGTGGGCCACAAGATTTCGCGGGCTGGGGAAGACATGGCGAGCGTACCTGTGGTGAGAGCGCGCGTGGCTTCTGTGACCGTGCTTCCTGGTCCAAGCGCGATGTGGAACACTTTCCACCTGATCCTTTCATACTCCCTGAAAACGAAGCCAAACAAAGGGCTTGAATGATTAGCAGGTGCCTCAAATAGATCCCAAACAATAATGGTAATTATTCGGGCCTCTGTAGTAATTCCCTCACAGTCCCTGTGTGTCCGTGGCTCCCTGAAGCTTTTTGAGAAACCTCATGTTGTTTTGAATTTTTCTTGCTCAGAGTGTGTAGCAGGACGAAGAAGACTTAGAAGAGGATGACGAGGAGCTCACCAGCATTTACGGTTCAAGGTAACCCTAAACCTAAACTGGCCACAGGGTCCAAGTGCGCAGACTTTGTGGGCCAAGCTCAGTACCCACAGGGGTTCCTGTTGGGTTACTGTGGGGTCTGAGTGTCTACCATATGGGTACCTGAGTAGTATCGGTCCGAATATCCAAAGATGGGGCTTCGTGTGTAATTGCTGCAATCGTTTCTCTTTTGGCGCTTGAGACTCTGCCATCTGGGGCTCGAACCGCTAGGGTCAGTGCTCCCGCATTCTTGCTTTTGTGTGTGCACTGAGCTGCGGTTTTGTCAGTTGAATCCTATGGAATCCTACTATATAATCCTATATACCCCTATATATTCCCTATATAATCCCTTTAATTCCTATAATCCCCTTCAAAGGGTTGAGGATAATGGCCAGGTGCATATGCGAGGCACAGAACGCTAGGTTCAAGAGCATTCCGAGTTCAGGGTGTTCAGGTTTCAAAGGCCAACACGCGTGTACCCAATAGATCTAAATAGTCAGAAAAATAATATTTCCACAGTTTCAGGAAATAGGGAAAATCCTAACTATTAGTTAAATTTTTTTGTCGGGAAAATCCTAACTATTAGTCAAAACAAAGTTGAGACTATTTCGTGAGAATATCACTATTTCGGGAAAATCGTGAATCGCGTTTTCGGCAAAATTCCAGGAAATAGTCAGAGTCAAGTTTGCAGGAAATAGTCTCAAAAATGTTTTGACTATTTCCCGGGATTTTGACTACGGGAAAGGCCAAAATCATTCGAAATTTCGACTTGGAGCTCTGCCAAACTTCGACCAAATCTTGCTGCCTTTTTTGCTGGTTAGCCGAATTCCATGGAGTCCTACCGACAAAAACCACCCCCAAACTTCGAACAAACTTCGTCTCAGCGCGTCTTCAAACTTCGAACGGGCGCAGACGAAGTTTGGTCGAAATTTCGAATGAAACTTCGTCTGGGGCGGTGTTTTGTTGAGCCTGAATTTTCACTATTTAGTGAAATTATCACTAAATAGTCAAAATCCCTCCCAATCCAACGACAGCGAAAATTGCAGTCATTACGGTGCGTAGTCAAAAAACAAGCACTTTGATGCTATAAAGTCCTCCGATGCCGAAATTTGCAGACATTACGGAAACCATGTTTTCCATAAAATTACGGAGGCGGATGGTGTATCCAGACTTGAGATCTTTCAATGCGTGTGGGGAGCTTCAGCAGCTGTCTATACCACCAATATATTAAGAGCCTTCACAATTCAGTAAAATTCCATGGGACATTCCACTCACAGACCCTTATAGCCCCCATTTCTTGAGTTTAGGGTGGGTATTATAGCACTTATAGGTACCCGGGTGTACCACTCACCTCTTGAATCTGTCTGGGACTTTTCGGCTGGGTGCAAGGATTAGATTAAGATTTTTGAGCTGGTGTTTGCGGATGGCTTGCTACTCACCGTGCCTTTTTTCGGATAATGGGATTGAGGGTTTAGGGTGGGGCGGGGTGTTGTCTGCGAAGCCAGGCCCAAATCAGGCAAAACCATTAGCACAAAAACGCATGAAAGGTGCAGCCCTCATCCTAAAACCGATCTAAACCCTGAACCTGCTAGGTTTAACCCGTACACCCCTAAGCACCGAATCCTAAATCCTGAATTCCCTCACCCAGTTTATTCCCTCCAAACCCGAAAGCTAATCCCAGCGGATCTTGACTTTTGGACGCGGGCATTGCAGCCCATGGCTTTGCCAGGGCCACAGCTGTTTCCAGGGCTTAGAAGTTCGGGGCTGATGTGGATATCAACAAGGAGCGCTAGCTATATCAAATTACCACCGTAGTATGGCATGAGTTATTTGCTGTGCTTACTGCTTGCACACTAGCAGCGTGAGGCCTTGAGTCTCAGCAAGTAGCGTGTGAGCAGCCTCAGTTCCATCAATCCCTTAGGCACCTTCTGGCAAAGAAGTTTCCATCGCCCTATAAAATCTTCGTCGAAATAAGACTGGTAATATCGACAGTTGTAAAGACATTGCACCATGTTCTCGGACATGTGCTTGAAAAAGTGATGTTTGGGAACTGCCTTCCATCTAGGGGTCAATCGTTTGATTGAATGCAGAGCCAAAATATTGCTCAAATCTAAGTATGTGCAACATGCTTGCTCCATGCTGGCGGCCTGTTCCTCTTTGAGGTAACGACCAGAGCATTCCATGACATGGAAAAACATAGCAAGTGCTGTTGTGGCGCCGGATGCCAGCTCAAGTTCTTTACGAAGCATGTCATCGATTTGCAATGACTCATCAGAAACCAGCCTGCGCAAAACAATCTCAAAGAACATGACGAAAAGTCGGCCATTGTATGCCTTCAGGTTAAGGGAGGGGTATGCCCCCCCCTCCCACGCCAAAAGTCCCCCAGTCATAGTCGCCTGCGAATGCCTCAGGGCCCCAACAGTACCATATCAAAAAGCAAGTACCAGGGATCAAGGCAAGAAGAAATTAAAACTATTTACTTTAGATAATCCTAGGGACGTAAGCTGGTTCGCACTTGCCCATGATTTGAATCGAGCGCAGAGCAAGATCATCTTATCTGCTTCAGAACTTTTCGGGCGGAACCATTCTGAGTTGACACCAGGGGAGGTAAGTCTTATTACAGAATTCCATTATAAAACCCAGGAAAGACGTATAGCTAGTTGCCAGAAGGCATCCGAGCTCGGTCAGCAAAGTGTACACGCTGCCGTTGTGTAGCTGGACTACCCCCAGGTTCAACGTATGCATTGCGCATATCTTGACGAAATCGGTATGGAATCCAATAATCTGGATGATGGGATTGGCGGGCCGACTCAGGGAAGCAAGATCACAATACATATAAATACATATCCCCAATAGCAAAAAACACACCCAACACTTTCAGGGTTGAGGGCTTAGATTAGGCGTTAAGGTTCTAGGGTTTTGGGTTTAATTTCAAGGCTTGAATTCCGGGTTTGGGGTTTCAGTTATGATAACCGTTCAGGTAGGGTTAAAAAAAGTTCAAAATCCTAGGGTTTGTGTACGTCTTATATCAGGATTGAGGGGAAAGGTCATGAGAAGTCATGTCCAAAGGCCTCATCTGTTCCAGAATGATGGACTCAGGGGATCGGCGAGAAAACGTTGCTGTTAGTGAAGGCTTCCACCTAGGCGTGCTCTGCTACTTCGGATCCAAGTACTTGCACAGGGTGTAAAGTTAAAAATTCCAAAAGGAAAGAATGATGCAAGTTTAAAGTACTTGCCTTCAACACTGCAAGGGACGATAGAGGCCCTCGAGATTGGGCGTAGCATATGTGGCATATATTAACCGATTGCCAGCTTGCACGAAAGCGTAGGAAGTACTTGTGCCACTTGAGGTCACCTCGAAGCTCCACCAAAGTATGGCATCCACCTGATGTGTAGGGAAACATACTCCATCATGCAATCCTGGCTCATGATATGAGCTCAAAACCGTTAAGGAGCATTATATGAACTGAAATGAAGTTTCGCACTTTGAATATAAAGATCAAGCATTCACCCCGAGGCCCCACAAGTATACACCCAAACACCCACAAATTCAACATCACAAGGTCTACATTGTCTACATCCACGCCGAGCTCGTGATTTCATGATGTCTCTACATCTCAGGCCTGCAATAGGGCTGTTAGCCTTGTAGCGTCCTTTGTAAGGCTTGCCCGACAAATCCCGTTCAGGGTGCAGTCCAAAGCATAAAAGATTCAAGCTCCATGTAAGGACTTCCATGATCGGCCAGAGTGTCTCTTCAGGAGCTAGGCAAATCCAGGTTCGGACGCTGAAGAGTGGATATCGGGCTTGGTGGGTACCTGATCCATAGAGGGGCCAAACACATAAAGACTATATACGAGGCCTAGGGTGTATAGAGGGCTAGGATTACAAGCAGCAAAAAATCATGCTGGAACAGTTTAACCCAAATGCAACTCACATCCCGAGCCAGCAAGAAATTTAAAGTAAGAAGTGTTATGGCATCCCCCGCATTGTTGTACTGCCCGTCGTCACCGTGGATGCCAACAGGCATTTGACCATAGTTGACATGCATAGAACCCCAAGAGGTGTGTTCACTGCAATGTTGCCAGAACTCCTCAACGGCGGATTGTGGAATTCGGACACGTCCAGTTTCCTCATCTAACTTGCACAAAATACATATAATAAATCAAGCTAAGGACCCCAAAGCCTTAACCCCAAACCTGGTTACGCCCTAAACCCTAAACCCTAAAGCCTTAACTTAAAACCCTGGACCCTAAAGCCTAAACCTTAAAACCCTAAACCCAGCTAGGCTTCTTAAAATTCATCTATACTGCTTCAGAGGCTCATGAAGGAAATGAACTATTTCATGCGGCATCAAGAACGGAAGCCGAAGCACTTCACGATCAGTACGGTTAGTTGCTGATAGCACAGGCACTTCGATGAAATGTACATCCTTGGCACTGGGGGCATCTAATTTGGGATTTACTGCATTCACCTTATATAATACACAACTCAAGTACTCAAAAACCTGCCAGAATGAAGAAGAATCCAGTGGGAGCCCAAGCCCTCGCATTATGTCTCGTTCGATGTTTCCTTTGAATTTGCCGTAACTCCCTGCCAGCCTGCTTTGGCAAACATTTTTGTGGCATTGGAACATTCACCTCGACTCTCCCGCACCATTGCATGAGCAGCTGCTTGAAGTTCAGCAGCAGATGTAGCCTCGACTTGTGGAGGTTATGGTTTGTCAATGTATACTCTGAGGCCTAGGCTTTACTGCAAGTTTAAAATCTATCAGGGTCAAGGTTCGCCAGAACCCAGGGAGCATAACAAGTGGTCCGCAAACGCCGTGTCATCTGCTGTGGGATCTGCGCAGGGGCATTAAATTGACAATCGATACATGAACCCAATGCAGGGCACATTCGTGCAATGCGAGTTGTTGTTATTTGTTTTGCTGCAACTCCCTTCTAGCTCGATAGCGAGATTCGGAGGCACTTCACCAACACCACTGCGCTTCAATCACGCCACAACCATCAAGCTGCGTACCCTGACTATGTGTATATTGTCGATAAACACAGAAGGAGCAGCAAGCCTGCTGGTGCAAACCTCCACCCTTAATTGTGCACTAGATCCAGTAGCAGCTACAGATCCGCGGCCAGGTCTCAGCTCCGACGAATGCGCAGCGCGCATATGCATAAGCGGAAACCTGAGATGCTGGATTGTAGGGTTTAGGGAGTTGCTCGAAATGGGGTATTCTGAGGGACCCATTAATGATGAGCTTATGCATGTAGTATATATACGGTTATATAGGGGGACTAGTATGGGAAATACCCGCATGGGCTCCTGGGGATAGGGGCAGCTTTCAGAAATTCATTTATTTGCTCTGGGGGTTGGGGGGTCATAGCCTCGGGTGGGTCCAGCCCCATATGGTTACATTGTGGGAAAACCCTACACCCTAAACCCTAAGCCCTAAACCCTTGACTTGAGAGGCCTGAGACCCAGCTGCTTCGCTTGATACAAGCTTATACTGACTGTAATGCTGGGGCTCTTAAGGCTATGCGCGCATTAATTGGGGTCTTATTACACGCATTTGTGGGGACATAATTTCTACATTCAGCTAGGGACACATATGACTCGGAAGCAAGCACGCAGAGTCCAATGTGGCTTTTTCTCGCCGCTGTTTTCTAAGTAGCGCTTCTAAAACGTCTAGGACCATCGGCCCCGCAGGATTCGAGTTGCCCTCAAACCTCTGAAGTTACGGCAATTGAGTATAAGGGCCAGCACAGTAATTGAGAAACTGTTATGATCAAGAACTCCAGAGATTTCACCCCGGACACTCTCCCGAGGGAGTACTAGGTCTGCGTTTCTAGGCTGCTGTAAATCTCAGCATTCTAAGCTGCTAGGCGCAGGCAATCCATCATGATTTCCAAAATCGGAGGTCTTAAAAGGAAACTTCTCTAGTTTCGTCGGTTGCTGGCCTTGGCCTTTGACTTTGCCTTTCCTTTGGCAGAGCCCTTGGCCGCAGCATCCGGCTTGATGTGCATCCGCACATGTTTTGATGCCTCTTTAAAAGAATAATTTGCATGGTTGAGTTGATACACTTTCGGGGCCATGTCCACAGACTCCTCACCCATGGCAACGCTCACCTGCAGTTGAGATCCCCAATGCATGCATATTGCTAGACAAACCGAACACAAACATCCCCAATTAGAGCCCACTAAGCCTCCAAAGCTTCACGCTTGGTACGAAGCTCCTCCGCCTGGGACTCCATGGAATTCGTGAGCGCTGTGATGAGGTGCTCAGACCTCGATGGCCCGATATTCTACTGCCAAGGCAGGTACACGGTAGTACTTCAGAGCTTGAGGGGCGTAAACTAATTACATAGTACGGTGGCATAAACTATGGGGATTGAGGCTTTTGATCTAGGATTGTGGGATTTGAAAATAGCGGAAATTGCATGCTAATACTTAGTGCGAGTGTCACTTTTGACTGACGCAGCTTGTAGGCATAGGAGGAAATCTCAAGGAGATTCGCATTTGCCAATACCATTGCCTTACCACTACTCCCTCATCACAGTACAACATGAGGACTGTATGTGTATGTAATTAGCTATAGGGATAGGTGCAGCTTTGGCTTGCTGCGCGATCGTCTTCTCTTTCTTCGGCTGGTTGTTCTTTCTCTCGGGCCCTCCCCCCTCACCCGAAGAAGAAGGTCCCGCCCCCCTCATGATGGCATTGGCATCAAGCTGAGCGTTTCTCTCCCGAATGACCAATCGAGCGTGCTCATCGTCCGTGATCACAACACTGGAATCCCAGCACTTGTAGAGCTTCATCGCTGCATCATTCGGGGCATCGGGATTGAACATGCTCATACCCTCCTCTGCATCCTGCGTCAAATTAAGACCCCTAATAACCTCGACCTGGATTCCCTAGAACCTTGATTTGCATCCCACAAAGCCTTGGCCGCAATAATTCTGTCCACCTCAGCCTCCTCGTAGCGCCCAAGCAAGTCCTACAAGGAAAATGTGATTATGTCCTTATGAGCTTAAGGGGTGAATAATATTGGTGGGCCCGGGTCTTGTGCTGTAACTCCTATTAGAAGAAGGGGTGGTTTCTGACTTTATGTGCACAAACCATTCAAGAGTTGATTGGCAAGACAAGTGTGGGTTTTGCTTGGAAGGCCGTATACACGCCTACACAGCAATTCCTGGTTTAGGGCTTGAAGGTTTAGGGGGTTGTAAGGCTTAGGTTTCAAGGGCTTGGGCTTCAGGGTTTAGATTTTGGGGGGTTTATACTAGGCCTAGTGTTTAAAGCTCCACCACCCATCCAAACCATGTTCAAGAAACACCATCCTCATTTAGGAGGAGTTTCTCATATTGCTGCAGCCAAAGCATATACTGCAATGATGTCAAGTAATTAGTTACTAGTACCCTCCTCAGTCCTTTCTGCTCATCCACTTGTATTGGGCCGTCTGTCGCTGCAAAGACCGGACTTCATCCCTCAAGACAATGTCAGTCTCTCCCCAATCCTCCCCTGCATCCAAGAATTTCTTGAAAAGGGCTGGGGTTGGCTTGCCACCCTGCTTTGCCAGCTCATCAAGCACAGCTTGCGGGCACGATTTGCCTTAGCCATTAGGATTTAGGCGGTTTACAGTCTACGGTTCAGGGTTTGCCTACAATAGCCATTAATATTTGGGGGAAAAAAACCGTTAGCATATATCACCAATATCAGCTAGACCTATTTAGAGGCCCAGGCACTGTTAAAGTTCTGATGTTTACCACTATAGCCACGTTTAGTCTCGGTATTAGGAGATTGTAGCTTTATAGGGTCAATTATTGATCAATAAGTCGCTTTGGAGGCTGCGGGAGAATCGCATGTAGGCCGCTCTCTTGACCTTCCTGTCCTCCCTGCCAGACTCCTGTCTGCTAAGCCCTAAACCCTAAACCATCTACATTATAAGTTATAGTTACGTATTCTTAGCGAGGGGTCGGATCTCACTATGGAACCCTAAACCCTAAACCCTGAACCCTAAACCCTAAACCCTATAGTAGCCCTATTCCAGGACCCTCCTTGTACCCTTAATTAGGGGTATGTGGTCCCTACTTAGTGGGTATTTAGGCCCTAATAGAGCTAGGGTAGGAGGAGGGTCTAGGTTATTATTATTACTCGGTCCTTTGCAATATCCGTACCATCAGCGGCATCGCCGACTTCGCTAGGAGCACCGCTGTCACTGACATGCTGGTCTGCACTGCTTTTAGCAGCTTCTGCAGCATTGCTTGGCCGGGGTGTTGTGGGTTGGCTGGGAGGTTGGCTGGGGCCTTGCTCCTTCATAGTCTGCAACCTCTGGTACAACTGCTGGAAATCCACAGTGTTCAGCCTTTTCACCGCCTGTTCCACAGCTGAGGGCTCAACGCCTTGCGAGGCCACAGAGGGCAAAAGCGACATGAGAAACTCGGTAGCTGCCTGAGAATTGGCCTGAGCTGACACCTGCTGCACGGGATTCTGCAAGGGAGCCTGCGCGGGATTCTGCACAGGAAGGGGAGCTTCAGTGGACACCGGAGCCTCAGTGGGGACCTGCTGCGGGGCATTCTGCACAGCCTGAGTAGACACCTGCTGCGACGGATTCTGCACAGCCACAGAGCCTGCGGGGGATTCTGCACAGCCACGGGAGCCTGAGTGCACACCTGCTTCTTGGAAAGGGGAGTCTCGGTGCTGACACTGGGAGGCGAAGTGGGATTCTTAACAGCCACCTGAGATTCAGTGGACCCCTGCTGCGAGGGATTCTGCACAGCCTGCGGGGGATTCTGCACAGCCACGGGAGCCTGCAGGGGATTCTGCACAGCCACAGGAGCTTGAGTGAACACCTGCTTCTTGGGAAGGGGAGCCTCGGTGCTGACACTGGGAGCCGAAGTATTATCCAGCTGGGTGTCAGCCTGCGTGTCCTCACACTGCATTTGCATCTGCTTTTCCAGGTCAGCCACAAGTTCCGACTCGTCAGCACTTGTCAATGTTTCCTCATAGCTGCCAGCTCTGGCCATTTCATCAGCCAAGCATCGAGCCTGGTAAAACTGTCATTATACGATTGACTAGCTCGTGAAATATATACCCCCGAATATATGGCAAGTCCCTATATCGTAAACCCCTAAAAACTAGCCTGAAACCCTAAACCCTGAACCTTAAACCCTAAACCTTGAATTTGCGCAATATTATTCCTCCACAGGCGAGCTAGTCTACACTCTGGGTCGCGGGGTTGGGTTGAGGATTTCGGCTTGGGTGCAGGGCTTCGTAGTAGTACCTAGTAGTAGTAGTAGTAGTAGTAGTAGTGGTGGTAGTAGTAGTAGTAGTGGTAGTAGTAGTAGTAGTAGTTAGTAGTAGTAGTAGTAGTAGCAGCAGCAATAATAATTAATAGTAGTAGTAATAGTAGTAGTACTAAATTTGCAGGAGTACAAGTAGTAATACAACAATAATAAAGGTGTATTTGTAGCAGCAGATCCCTACAAGTAACTGGGCTTCTGATGTGTATCCCCCTGGCCTGTATCAGCCCCTTATAAAGAGTCCCTATTTCGCCGTACTGTAGAGCAGTTAGTACTCTTGAGCCCCAACATTCGTCCCACATGTTATACACTCTCGCTACCCTAGCCCCTAACCCCCCAAATCCGAAAGGCTAGATGCACATATATATATATATAGACCCCGACTACTACTACTACTACTCCTACTACTATTACTACTACTACTACTACTAGTACTAGTAGTGCTATTAATACTAACTCCTACTACTACTACTACTATTACTATTACTATTACTATTACTATTACTATTATTACTACTACTATTATTATTAATTAGTACTAGTACTACTACAGTAATACTAATACTACTACAGTAGTACTAGTCCCCTTTGAACAAAACAGGCACCTTCCTCACGTCCCCTGGAGTGTTAAAGTCACCAGCAGAGGCAAACGACTCCAGCTTCGCGGCACGAGCGGGGGTAACAGCCTGGGCCATTGGCTCACCTGGGAATTCAGGGCTATAAGGTTTCGAGCTTGAGGGGTAGACGCTTGGATTAGTGGTTTCTTCTAGCGCGGCTATCCTTAATAGGGTTCAGGGTTTAAGGTGCATGATTATCAATATGGTATTTTTGCGAAGCAAGTGACCATCGAAGAGATTCTTCTTGGTGCTTGAGGGGCTCGTATCAGCCTTCATGAACTTGGCGTCCGGGGTTTTGGTCGAGGGAGTTTGCATCATGTCCTTCTGAACCGGTGTCCGCTTGTCGCGGATCCTCTTGTGCGTTGCCGGGGCTGGGGATGCTACCGAGCCGGAGCCTGCCACAGGCACACCTGCCTTTCTCACACTAGACAGTAAGTCCTTTCGGGTGGCTGCAAACGACAAAGCATCCTGCGCCACCTCAGGGAGTCATGCTTCAGAGGTTTACTCACAGCAGAACAGCAGAACAGGGGCCCACCTTGGCAAGCTCAGCCTCACTAGAGTCAGCCATTGCCGTAAAAGCAGAGACCGGGAAGCAGAATATGGCACCCTTTGGGCAAGAAAGGCCTCGGGCACCCCCCGGAGTCACGGCAAATCACGCAAAATCACGCTCTGTCACGGGGCCCAATTTTACGGAAGACTACTTTTAAATTGCACAGGACCCCCCCTGATCACGGAAAATCACGGTTTGTCACGCTCTCTTTGGGCTGTGTTTATGGCTGAAACAGCCCTCAACACTCTCCCCAGGCTCGAGTTCAAGCCCATTAATTGGTCCAATTAAGACAGCTCGAAAAGCAAAATGCCACATTTCTAGAGGGCTTACACCGCTCGTGCGCGAAACCCAGGCATGGCTTCTCGAAAATTCTGCACAGAAAGGCACAGGGAGGGCAATAGGCAGCAGCTGGCTCTAAATTCGGTGATAGTTTATTAAGTGTGCTCCTCCTAGTGCTTACTCCCAACCCATCAAGGGCTTGTAGCGGCCCCGTGCTTGTTCCTCACGTAGGAAATCCTTGATCGGACCCAGGTCTGCTAGGTTTTCCCACATCGTCTTCATCTCCTGATGGGCTTACACTTAAGGATTTCCGGGTTGAGGGCTTCGAGGTTAATAGGGTATTCAGGTTAGGGCCGAAAATGTCTCTAGGAGTTGACCCAATAAGCTTGCATTCTAGGTAACCATTTGGCATGCATAGATAATGGCAATACTTGCCCCAAATGTGGATGCTAAATAGGCCTGAAACCCTCCAGTAAAATGTAGTTGATATTCCTGCAGCAGGTTCGAACTTGGGTCCCCTAGGCTAGCTTCAAGGTTGGGCTTCATATTATAGTTTAGGGTTTTGTGTGTAATTAGGGTTTTTTTAGCGCTCTTTTCCCCCTCCTGCGTGCAGGCACGCAAAGATCCCAAGGAATGCTTAGGGTTTAGGGTTCAGGGTCTGTACATGGAAGGGCGCATGAAAGAGCCCTGTGGATGCGCACCGGCGCAAGCCCAAGAACGTTGTGGGCAACTTCAAGGAGAGAGACGACTACAAGGCCTACACCAATGCAAGGCCCCGCAAACTTCGAGAGCCAGCGTCGGCAGCGATTTGGAGCTGCAGTTATTGCGGCGCATCAGGGACTCCCTGAACACAAGTTCAGCTTGGACACCTACTTCAAGCCGTCATCAGAACCCATGACCCCAGACTCATGCGGCAATCCCATGTGGTCTTATGCAGGCAACCCCAACCACAAGGGGGCGGATCCAGATCTACCTCGAAAACTCCGCTCTAGCAGGTTAAGAGTTTATACGCTGCTTTTTGTTGATTCTACTTATCTGGCCTGCCTATGATCTTCTGCACATGGGAATGTGCAGTCTATGGGGGTTTTAGGTGTGGAGTTTAAGGTTTAGGGCTTGGGATGGTTTAAGGTTTGGGGCTTGAGGTTGAATGAGGGTTTAGGGCATACGGGGCGGTGTCGTGTGGCACCATATAGGAATCGATCCCAGGCATTTGTGATTGGAGCCTTTTGCTTACAAGATCAGGCTCCCATGTGATGCAGGGTGAGGCTAGACTGATTCAGCACTTGAAGCATAGCTCATTGTATATTCTAATAATGTTTAAAGTTACGAGGCTCCTATAAGGGACCCCAGGAGTATAGAAGGTGTTATGAACCCTCTTCAGGGATTAGCGGGATATTATACAGCGCTGGTGTACTGATATATATATATATATAGCCAGTATTAATTTATGCTATATATATATATATAGATTTCAAAGTAGAGCTGTCGTTGGGTATCCTCTTGACTAGAGGCAATGTATTAATCCCAGCACCATCCTCCTCTTAGTTTTTTGATATTCCCAACCTAAAACTTCTCATTTAGCAATCCTCGCCTACTCAGTTTTCACTGTGGGGCCTCATTGCACCAAAACGCCAAATCAAGTGATTTCTCTGAACATCTAGAGAGTATGAACCCGAAGCCTCACATCCATAAGCCTGGTGCCCCTAAGCCCTGATGATTTCCCCAAGTTACATTCTGGATCCCGGAATAATCCCCAAGCCTGCCTTGCCAAAGAGATTTCAGACACTTAGAGTTATCAAGCTTCACACAGATCCTGCTTGAGCAATGTACCCTGCACACTAATTGCTTCGACTAAGAGATCATAATGATAGCAACCTAGCACTAAACCTGCGACCCTAAACCCCAAACCCTAAACCCTCACCCCCAAGCCCCAAGCCGCTACCTGTACATCATTGTGCATCCGAATCAGCTGATTTTCAACAGGGACACTAGCATATAGCGGGTTTCATGAGTCCCCACTATAGGAACCTACTTCGCTGTTGACATCCAACACTGTCCCCTATATATAAGTTCCAGAAATATCCCGAAAGCAAGTCTATCCACACCCAGTTAAGTAGAGGCCAGGCAATCCCCACAAGGAAGACCCGTTCGCAAAAGAAAGTCCTAGCTATTAGGCCTAGGGATTAAAGGTTTAGGGTTTAGGGTTTAGCACCTACGGCTTTGGGTTTCTAGTTGGGGTTAAGGTATAGGTCCAGGGTTCAAAGTTTAGGGGTTAGGGTCCAGGGTTAAAGTTTAGGGTATGGGGCGTATACCTATCCCGATCCGAAAGCCCGCAGGTCCTGAGACCCAGCAACTGGCTCGTCCAGATTCATCTCCGCAGCAGGCTCCCCAGCTGCCTGAGATGAGTGGTTGCTTACGTATACAGGATCGAGTCCCTAGACTCTAAACCCTCGTATCAAGCAGTGTAAGTCAAGATACCAGATGCTCACAATAAGCCTTGGCCACAGCCTGGCCAAATTGGTATGTATAGATACCGGAGAGCTTCAGTTGCTTTGGATTTCCTGTCCTCAGTTATATAATGTGTGTGTACATAATAAGGACATAAAGTAATTCTAGAGGCTCTCAGGTTACTGCGATGTATTGCGAGCCCAGAAACACTTGCATCTTGCCGGTCCGGGGATTCTTCGTTTTTTTGGCCAGGCGGGGTGCACTTCGGCGTAAAGCTTCCCGTTCGGATTTGCTGAGCTTCTTGTTCAGACGATAAAGAAGTGTCCTCGGGGATCAACTCTAGGGGCCACTATGGCTAAAGATTTGATTTTAGGGCTTCTAGCATAGGGTTTCCAGGGTTTAGGGTTTAGGCGGATTTAGGGTTGAGGGTTTCAGGTTTAGATAAACGTTAAGAGCACTCGATTCTAGTATTCACCAAGAAGCGAGCTACCGAAAAGCATGGTTGGTTTTGGGCATGCGTGCCCATAGGCACCCAGACACCTGGTACGCTTTCATCACATTGGAGTTCTAACAACACCAGGCATGAGGAGTTGCATGCATTTTGCTAAGCACCGTGCAGTCGGTGCAGGTGGCCCTTTACTGCCCCCCTGAGCAGCAGCGCATAATGGACTAGAGGTAGGTCCGGTAGGCAGCTGCTGCCCGGCTGTTCAGCCTTGAAGCGTTGCAGGTAAAACCCCAGGCACATATCTTCAGCCGCAACCCCGAAGTGTTAAAACTCAGGTGAGTGGCCGCCCACATCACTTCTCGACACAGAGCGACAGCCACAAGGATTGTCCAACGGGCCACCAATTTATTGGCGCTCAAGACTTGAGGAATACCATTTCCCATCAGATCCAGGTGTCGTCCTGTTGTAGCCAAAGAAAGCCATATGAACCTCAGGTACAGCAGGGCTTACCAAGGTCTAAGGTTTCAAGTAGTAGGGGGTGAACTTGGGGTAGAGCAGGGCTTTGCAGTACAAGGTTTCCGAAGGTTCTATATTTGCAGAATTATCTGCAACATTTTGGGCATGGCTTTTGTCTTATTGGTTGCCTTCACCATATAAGGGCGGTGATGGTTTGGGTCCTGGGTTGCGGGATGCTAGATAGAGCCAATATCCTATAACGCAGTTTTGTGGGGTGTACTGGACTTGGGCACTTGCGTCTTTGGGTTCCCTTGTGAAAGTAGGCTTGAGATTATAGCATTATATAGGATCTAAGTGATGCAATTTGTGGGCTTAGGGCTTAGGAGGTATTGCAACTGATTACAGCATATAGGTTGAAAGAAAATCAACGACGTATTGGGTGTGGTTGTTTTGTGGTTAGGTGTCCCCTCCAAATACATATACTGTATAGGCCCCTGTACAGTATAGGACACAGCAGCACTTAAACGTGTGCATGTACCAAATTTTCGTTGAGACCAAGCTTAAGAATTTAATTTCGCGGTTGCCATAGTAATTGTCCCTAGATTGCTCTTTAACTCCCCTCCGGTATCCCTAAAGCATAAACCCGAGAACTCTTATTACAAGCCCCTAAGCCCTGGCACAAATTAATTCTTCAGAGATTCGTTGAACAGGGGACCCCTGCCCAAAATAACCCACGCCTTTTTAGGCGCAGGGTATCTCGAGCAGCACAGATCATTCCTTGCAAGGAATTTATGTCATTGAGATCACCTCGACTCTGGATCTCAAAATTTTGCCTAAGATGTGGTCTGTGTTGCATGGGAGTGACTATGAGCAGGACACCGAAGCATGTCAGATATTGATGTCAAGCAGCGTCACCAATTGGGCATCTCCTCATTTCAGCTACAGGCTAAACTCCTAGTATCGTATAGTCCCATATAACCCCTATAGCCTCCCTTCAGGAGTTTAGACCATAGCTCATTCATTGGCCATACAGAGCTTCGAAGGGTGTTGCATGTAATCGGTAATAGCCCAGTTGCGGCAGGCACGGCTCAGCAAACCACGGCCACTGAACATCTCAAAGACATCCAACTCCTAAGCTCGGGTACTCACAAGATGCCTGCTGTTGTTTGGGATGATAATTCATACAGGGGGCTCTCTTCCAGCACTGGCCCACGCGTCCAGTGGACGGCGAATTATTGATTTGGCAGATGTAGTCCAGCAAGTGAATCCTGAGGAAAAATTCTGAAAGCAAGAGTGCATTTAGCAGCAGTTCCCTCAAGTCTGAAGCCAAACTGGTTTTGAGGCAAGTGACACAGTCAAGGGAATCCCGACATGAATCATCTTCTTGACGTTCAAAGCTGAAAGAAAAAGGCATTCATTGCCATAGCCTCCATCACAACGTCCGGCCGGCATTGTACCGGTACAAATTACACTTGGAGGGTTCACGGGAATGCTACAAACCGATCGTAAAGTACATGCACAGGATGCTTCTAGAATGGAAGATTAGTGTATATCACAAACGTGCAAAGCTGTAAGGGTCCCTACAGACATCTAGCCGCCTACAGAAAAAACTTAAGCCGCATGCCAGCAACGTGTAAACATTTGGGCCTCAAGCGAAATCTTATACACAACAAAGCTAGGCGGCCCTAATTATAAATTAACTATATTATATATATATTAGTTATAAGGGCCTAAGTTGGTTACAGCACCCTAGACATTAGGTCATAAATGTCAGGGAGCCCCGTGTTGTAGTACTTGATGATGGGGGTAGGGTAGTGGGTGACAGTAGGTGCAAGGGCTGGGAGTCTTGAAAGGTCAGAACTCATCCAAGCAGCCTGCTTCCAAAACAGCAGAGCGAGCGTATCACCTAAGATGCCCCCCTTGACATCGCCCACAGGTCAGAATCAAACCTCAAACCCGAAGCCCGAAGCACCACAAGCCCGCAACCCAGCTATCAACACAGCAGGAGCATTGCGGGCAAGACGCGGCCATCCAGCAGCTTTCATGCCTGCCTCCCAGAGAAGCTTCCAATCTCCATCATGCTTTCCCAAAGCAAGGGAACAGCCCCCTTTTTTGTTTTTCTTTACCCCCGCATCGTTCTTCACGCTAGTCACATACAGGCATTTGATCACCCACCTTAGCTCAAAAGCAACTTCACCGTACGTGATACATGTGCTAATGCATCATACTGCAGAAGTCTCCATGCATCCAGGTAGCAGAACTGAAATTGATGAGGAGCTCTCATTAGGGGCTGGGATTGTAAAGCTCTTGGTCTGTCCATGGCACCAATCTGGAACCGGAATACCCACGGCCTTCAGAATAGGAACCTTCAGGGGGCATTAACTAGTGCACATAGTATAGAATATAATACGGTGCATTGTGAAATTTTAATTCTGAGGATCTTTAAGGGGGGAGAGTCTAGCATGAACTGAATCGAGGGGGCCCCAAAGCAATTACTAAAACCCATTTGGCGCCTGTCTGGCAAACTCGGTCTTCTGCTGAGTAAGGGCCTCGTCCTGACTTCCTGCATCTTGGGCCACACTCCCCTTTCCTGCATCTTGGGCCACACTCTCCTTTCCTGCATCTTGGGCCATGTTCTCCTTCCCTGGGTCTTGGGCCACGTTCTCCTTCCCTGGCTCTTGGGCCCCGTTCTTCATTCCTGGATCTTCGGCCACATCCTTTCCCGCATGACCACCGTCTTCGCCCGAGGCAGAAGCACCGCCCCTACCCCTTCCACGCCCGCGGCCTTTGCCGCGACTGGTTGCAGCACCTGCTTTCAGTTTGCCCCCCTTGCTCACCTTGCCAGGCTCCTTCGCTTTGTCCACCTTGTTCTGGGCTGTTGCCAAGCGGGCAGCAGCTGCCACCTGCAAAAAGGATTTAGGAGTTGACACGTTAATGCAGGAGTCAGTGGGAATCCTAAAATCTAAGCCCTAAACCCGAAGCCCTAAAGCCCCATCTAACTTGTCAAAGCCCGAGCCCTAAACCCCAAGCTCTAAAAACATTACTGCTAGTTGTAAATTCCGCGAACAAAAAACCAAAACCCTAAGCCCTGAATCCTAAACTCTAAGCCCTAATAACTTCAAACAATTGCACACTGGCGGGCTGCGCCAAGGCTACGAAAAAGAATGCCTACGGAAACGATCAGGACCTGTCTGACTGCAACATGCACAAGGATCGTTGCTGTATTCTCAATAGGCGAATTCGAATAGAGGACCTTCTTAAATGGATGCTGGCTTCCAATAGACATGTCTATGAGTAGGTGACTACAAAGTACTGCCTTTAGCGCCAATTCTGGCCTGTAGCTGTTGGCCAACAGCATCGCACATCTTGGCTTCGGTGAGCTCGTCTTTGTGCTTGGAAAGCAATTCAGAAGCAGGCCCAAGGTCTAGAATCCCCTTCTGCAGCGGAGTCCTTTGCTCCTGATCAACCTAAGTGCACGAAAGTGTAATGAAGCGTACAGCATTCTCGGGTATTGAGTTCGGAAACCATACATCACAGCCCCAGCCGCAGGATCCCAGAAGTCCAGCTGGGTCTCCATCTGCGCGGGATCTACAGTTACCTGGCCGTTACAAGTTGAGGCATTAATCCAAATATTAGCATGCCTTGCAAGACTGAATGGCAGACTGAAGGGGGATGTTGCACTGCGCAAGCCTTCTTCAGCTCTGGAGCATCCAAGGTTGATGAGGCCATCGAGCGTGGCGGTGGTGTGAGCATATCAGCCTGGGCTGGCAGAATTTATGGTATATATAAACGCTATATCCTAAACCCTGACGTCTAAACCCTAAAGTCTAAACCCTAATAAGCCCTAAGCCCTGAGCCCTAAACCCTAAATTCTAAACCCTAAACTGGGGTTGAGGGTGTGGGGTTTAAGGGCCCGGGTTTAGGGTTTAGGGTTGAGTGGCCGGGGTTGGGCCTGATTGCAACGGACTTGTGGAAGTCTGTGGAGGTAGACACACACAGGGTTTAGGGCTTTGAGTGTTTATAGCTAAGGGTTGAGGTACTAGAATGCATATTAATTGCCGCTTCAGAACAGCCTCCATCATCTCACCATCCAGACTCGATGACGTATCAGAGAAGACATCCTGCAAGAAAAGCGGGGGGCAAGCGAAGATTGTGATTATAATCAAACCCCAAATCAGTAATTTTAGCCGGCTAATCCTAGCCTGCTGACTGGAGTCCGCATAAGAGGCCTGGAGCTCAGCCTCAATCGCGGCATCCACGTCTGCTACACCTGAAGGGATGGTACCGGTGTTATCAGGAAGTGGAGGTAATTTTAGATGGGTGAAAATAATATTAATAGATTTTGTGATCATGGGGCTATTCATTGGTACCCTCCACCCTTCAACCCTAAACCCCAGGCCCTAAATTCCTTTATGGTACCCTCCGCCCTTAAGCCCTAAACCGTAAACCCTAGGCCCTAAATAGCTACCTCGACTCAAGCCTGAAGCCCTAAACGATAAAGTGTCTGGCTCAAATGGCGCTATACTGTTTAAGCATACCCGGAAAACCCCAAGTGGTGCAATACCAGGACAGAGAAAGGTGCCTGCAAGGCAATTTGCAATCATCTCCTTGAGCACGCGGATTTTCGCTGACCTAAGCGCACAGCTCTGCACACCAGCTCTGCGAGGTATCACGCGCTGCAAAAATTCACAATGCCACATTATTTGGCTCAGTGACTTGGAGCCTGCAGCTCGCTTTGCCAGGAGCAAGGCATGCACGGCCATACCTCTCATGACCCCAGCCTCCACACCAGCCCAAGCCTGAGAAAAGCTGAAGTAAAAGCTTGCAGCCAAGCAAACCACACACGCAAGCACATAATGCTTGCCTAGGTGCTTTGATTGCTTTCTTCTTTGTTCCGGTCGGAAGCAAGTTGTAGCGCTTTGCCAGCACCGACAAAATTGCCTGCAAAAAAAGTTCAGCAAACAAATTCTAGAAACACAGCCCCTGGCATGAGAATTTAAACTGAAGTTGCAGCGGCAGTCCTTGTGCATACTGAAACGTGGAACACGAGCATCAAGGATGGCAAAATACCCACATAGGAACTGGAAATGGTTCTCCACCTTCACTGCCACAAAACAAATTGTAAATACTGCTGTGCTAGCTGACGAGTTAGCTGCAGAACACCACACATTAGCCGAGATACCATTTCAGCACTGGATGCACCAGCGGGAGGCAGCACGAAAAGAGCTTGCCCCTCGCAAATCAGACTCAACAGCAAACGGCTTTACTCATACAGCAGGGTACTGGCCTTCCTCTTTCGGATCTCGGGCATGCGCTCAGGCTCGGCGGTCAGCCATGTATTGAGGTAATCCTAGCGGGCCGGAATTTTATTCTTGAAACGCGGCAGCCATGTATATGCCCATGCTATACACAATCCGTCCTCAAGGAGCAGGACCTGGGTCTTGTGCTGCTCTAGGGTCAGGGTCATGTGACCTGCGGATTTTTGGGGGGGCTTTGATTTCCATCCCATATTTATTGATTGTTTTGGCCGCACCTTCACGCAGGCAGCCGCGCAGTGCACAACAAGCAGCAAGCTAATGCTGCTGGACCAGTGGCTCTGATTGTAGGGGTTCACAGCACACACAGCACGCACAACATCACACATTAGGTACAGCGCAAAAATTCAGCTGCATTGGCACTGGTGCAGGGGGGGGCGCACTCCAGAAATCATCAATATTGGTGGCTCGTGTTGCCACATCAGACCGCTGCAGATCGTTTCTGTGCACTTCGGCAGCGGCCAGCGCACGCTCCATTATTGAAAGCCTCGGGCCTTGTCCTAAAATTTGATGAAATTTGATATTGTCATTAGGGTCTTAAGGCTCTGAACCTGGAAATCTCCATGTGCTGTCAAACTGAAATTACTTCTGGAGCTCTGACCTACTCAAAAACCCTTTCTTGGACATCCCTGTTGTGATGCAGGTTGCAAAATGTTATGTTTCAGGCATCAATTTACATGACCAGTCACGAAAGAGGCTAGGATCTACCCTGCTAGCCTCCCCTGAGCCATGGCAAATTGATGGAAGTCAGTCTCCTGAAAAGGGTGTTCTATAATGTTTATGATTTTCACACACTTTACGGACAGAACCCCCCCTTTATCCGTAATGTTGGCGATTTTTGATGACATACCCTCCGCAGGCCCCAGGAGCAGTCATAGGCACGATTGCAATATTTGCATACATGGATTGAGAGGGAATTTGTTCGACAAGAATTTTGACTATTTCCTGGAAACGGGACTTTAACTATAAACCATTTTTTCACTATTTCCTGACCCCGCGTTTTGACTAATAGTCAGCGCGCGCTGTGACTATTAGTTAAAATTTCGGCGCCGGAAAGATCGTAACTATTAGTCAGCTTTCTGCCTATTTCGATCTATTGGGTAGGATGTCATAAGTCTAAAATGAGTTTGTTCTGACGTTCAACCTCCTGTTGAGGCATCTCATGTGTCATCTGCTAAGCTACATCAATTCTGTCTATGAGTCAGAACCCCAACAAGTCAGTAACTCTCGCAACTCTTCCTTGAATCCTGAGCTCTGAATTGGTAGTTTCCATGAATTGGGGGCCCCTGTATAGAAACCCAAGCACTAAACTCCTTACTATAGAGACCCCCAAGAAAGTACACCGAATTTTGGGAAATCCCCAGATCCTATGAAATCCTTAAATGTAATCCTAGATATCCCTATACAATCCTTATAAACCCTCGTAAAGGTACCCCTAATTTTGCGAAGCCCCCCGCATCCTATGAAATCCTATAATCCTATATACCCCTATGTAAACCCTATATAAGCCCTATAATCCCTATAAACCCCTTCAAACGTATCCCTGAGTTTGGGAAACCCCAATCTGCAACAGAAGGATCTGGTGGAGAAGAAGCTTTGGGTGCCGAGCTACTCCAAGCTGCTTGGTGTGAGGGTTTAGGGTTCGGGGGTTAGGGTTCAGGGCTTAGGGTTTAGGGTTTATTGTTTAGGGCTTGGGGCTTAGGGTTTAGGGCTTAGGGCGTCTACCTGCGCAGGGCTGAGCATCCATGCGCCGATGGCGCCACCCCACTTCCAGGGATCTGTGGGTGGCGGCATGTCCTGCGCCCAGCGACCCACGGATGATGTTGTGAAAGAACCCGTTGCTTCAAAACCTCCACCCGCTGTGAGAAATCACAGGCTACACCCAAACTACTGCCTGTTAGGGTTTAGGGCATAGCCCTCAATTCCCACCTCAACAAGATTGTCTTCTTGCTTCCCAGTATGACGGGTCTGCCGCTCAAGACCCTCCAGGGCCTTCAGAACCTCCAGGGCTCAAGAAGGGCCTTCAATCTGCAGCCTGGACGCCCAACCATTCAGACCCCCCCCCCCCAAGGCCCCCTTGAAGGAGGCTGAAAATGTAGGGGCGTTGTTGTGAGGCTTTTGGGCTTGGGTTTAGGGTATTCCCATCAAGGGGAAAATCAATGTACATTGGGGTGGCTGGAGGCAGGGCTGTGCCTCCCGATGTACTGGAAGAGCCCGGAGGGGCTCTATACGTCCATTCTCCATAGGCCCCATTGTCTTACCCAGTACGGGTGTTCAGGCTATCTTCAGTGTCTGACCACCCTAGTCATGGGTGGGAACGGCCTAAGCAGGCCGGGAGGTTAGTGCTTGGGGCTTGGGGTTTAGGGCTTTTTGATTTAGGACCTAGGGCTGAAAGCTCAGGGTTTAGGGACAGCTTGTGCACTCCTGGGTTCGGTCCTTTTTTCATAAAAGAGAGCCACCCCAAGCCCGTAAGCCCAGGATCCTACACGTGCTAAGCCCTAAGCCCTTCATGTTAAAGTGCTAAATCCTAAACCCTATACATCCAGAACCCAAAGCCGTAAAACCTTAAACTTATATATCCTAAACATTGAATCCTAAATCTTTAGAGAGAGATCTTAAGCCTTCAATCCTAGACCCCAAGCAGAATAGGTCCACGGCAAAGAGCCACCAATCGAAGGGCCTGAGTACCCTCAATTGGGCTTTAAGGGTTGTAAAGGTAAACCCTAAACCCTAAACTCATGTACGGACCCCAGGCTTAAGGACCCATACGAGGGGCCCGCATTTCCAAGCTTCGACCGACCTAGCTCTAGGGTCATTTTTTCTTATCGGATATTCCATTTGATTCTCCATGACTCGATGATAGTAGTTTCCATTTTTCTTTTCCCATATACAACTCTAAACCCTATAAACCTTCAACCATGAACCAGGGGCAGGTGGAAAAGCCCCCCTAAGCCTAAACCCTAAACCCCAGTCCTCAAACCCTAACCCCCTAAACCTTTAAACCCCAAACTCCCAAACCCTAAACCCCTAAGCCCTAAAATCTTTAAAGCCTAAACTACACCCTAAGCCGTTAAGCTCCTAAACCCTAAACCCTAAGCGCAGTCTTAGAGACCCAGGCTGGAGCTTCAGTACATGGCGGCTGCGAGGCCAGCAACGGCTTCAGCAAGATCGGAGTTTCTCAAAGTAGTTCAGGGTTTAGGGTTTAGATTTTAATGTTTAGGGTTTACGGTTGTATAATGGAATACAAAGTAGACCTGGGGTTTAGGGGTTGAGGGTTTAGAGCTTACAAGATTTCGGGGTTCATCCGGATTTAGGGCTTAGGGTGTCAGACCAATGTTGCAAGGCATCAGATACTGAGGGTCATGTATCCACCGTTTTTGAAGGGTTGATCAAGTTTTGACATAAACACCTGCCCAGAATGCAGGTTGGCCTATGGAACTTTCAGATGACCACCCAGAAAGCTTAATACACCTTGATCCAGAACCCTAAACCCTGAACCCTAAACCCTATACACCTTGATCCAGAAATATACCCTGTTTTCATAGAAGGGATCCTAGGGTCCTAGGGTATGTCGCTAAATGCACTTGTACTCTGGGGAAATCATGACACTTGTGGCGCCTCAAGTCTGGAGACGCGGCCATGGGTTGTTGTCAGATCCAGCCCAATTATCCGCACACTTGTGCCCCCGCGGATCCGTTCTCCTTATGAATGTAACACTTAGTTCCTAAGGCTTGGGATCGCAGATCAGTAGTGAACCCCACTACATCTGCCCAAAGTCTCTTGGACTTCCATAGTGAGATCCCAAACCCTAGCCCCTCCAAACCCAAACCTTCCCCCAGAAAGTTCATTATAGTCCTAGGAGTCTTACCCAAGCCCTAAATGCTAAACCTTTCAGGTGCAATTTTGACTTAGCAGATAGACATTCTGCGACCTGAACACCAGTAGACCTAGCTCAAGGTTTGGGATTTTGGGTTTAGGGTTTATGGGTTCAGGGTATGGAGTTTAGGGTTTGGGGTTTATGGGCTTAGGGTATGGGGTTGAGGGTTTAGGGGTTTAAGGTATGTGGATTGAGGATGAGGGGTGTAAATCCTACAGTGGATACTAGAAATCCTGCATGACCCTAAGTACCTTATATATTGGGAATAATGGGACTACAGTATAGTATATTAAGGTCATGCAGGATGTCTAGTAACAACAGTATGGAGCATGAAGCCAGGGAACGGCAGCGCAAAAACATCTGCAGCGCCGCTGGGCATTGATACTGCCACAGGGTCCAAGCACGTTGGTGGTACTTCCGTGGAGGTTTCTCAGCGGTTTAGGGTTTAGGGTTTAAGGTTTAGGGTTTAGGGTTTGAGGCCTTATAGGGACCAGGGATACATTGGGACTGGACTTGCATTCTCAGGTTTCCGCTCAACGGCTTCTACAGGGACCATTCATTGCGAAGCTAACAGATGCAAAGAGGATCCCTGCAGGGCTGAAAACAGAAGTAGCAATAGCACAGTAATGGTAACCCTAAGGCTCCATGTTGGTACTATTTATACACTTTGGGGCCCAATGTAGGTACTATTTATAGACTTAGAGCCCTAGGGTAAGGGTAATAACAGTAGTACTTCGGTAACGGCATTCGGTCATTTGCAAATTGATGCTCAGAGCTCTTTGGAGCGGATCGCTTCCCAGCGAAAGTACTCTTTTTGGGTGACGGAGGGTTTGTTTTGGGCCCAGCATTTGCATGATCAAGCGGAATGATGTGAACAGGAGCATATTGGAACTGAGGAATTTGGAGTTACTGTAATCAAGCCCCAAATGCTTGAGCGGTTCGGAGTCAGCTCTACTGATTTTCTACTCTACTTGCAACCTGCTTGTCAAGTATTTCAGGGTTGCTGTTCAGAAGCTTAGATTAAGTTAGCAAAATCTGTGTATATATATATGTATCATAATAATCATTAGGGGTTTCTTAATTTCAGTAACTTAATTTAAGTTCCTTAACAGCATGCTTTTGATGGAAGAAAGACTGTGGCACCTGAGAACCCTTGCAGAGTGAAAGCTGCAGTACTTTAGGAGCCTCTGTTGATGCAAGCAGCATATACTCAACCTAAAGGTCTTTAAAGGGAAAGCGGGGGAATGGATCTGGCAACCACGGTTTTGGGTTTAGGGTTGTATCACCCATATACACCCCTATACCGGTACCTACATTCACTCCCCTTCCCCCTTAAGCAGCAGTAAGCTCAGAGATCTCCCCCTGCACGGCTTTCAACAACTACTGAAAGTATTCAGGTACAGTACTCACTATTAGTATTCGTTGTAGGGCTATCGTGGAGAGCCTAATGAAGCGAAATATGAAAAATGACACGGAAACTGGGGTCATGCAGGGGTTTATAGGGAGATCTCAGTTACCCCAGCCCCTAAAAATAGGACCCTACTGTAGTCATATGATAGGTTTGAGGTCCTTCTTATAAAGGTTGCAGCAACTGAAATCCTGTTGTTCTACTTTGTACTGGGTAATAGTGTTTGTAGTGCACACTCTGAGTAAGTGTTAGATGCTTCTTGAATACCTGGACCTTTTTTGGTTGGGTATAGACAGGGCACGAAACCGGCCGAGGTGTAGAAAAGACTAATTTGGCTTGCTACTTGCTGGGTTCTAGGGAATGAAGGAGTGGAAAAGAAAATGGAAACTACCGAGGGTTTCAGGGTTCGGGGTATTCTCGGATTGGTTAGCATTCCAGACTGACAACCAGTAAGGCTAGGGCATCCGTAGGACCATTGGGGAGTTGGTGTTTCGGTGGAAAGGGACATGATGAAGAGACCACGACATTCAGGAAATTGATTGCGTTGAAACCTTACTGATGCGGTCTCAGTTTCATGACCCTGCACATTCAGTACGCTGTGAAGTGCTCTGAGACTTCCAGACAGGTCTGCTGCTTCTGCATTGCAGTCGCAATGACAACTTCTATAATCGCGAAGCAGTATGCAGCGTGGGCCTCCAAGCAATTATCTCCCCTGGTCAGGAGCGGTGTTTGGTCAGATTCCCATGCCCTCAACCCTGAGCCACAAACACTACACTCACTTCACATCCGTGTGACTGAGCGGAGAATGCCCAGGTCCAAACATGGCAAGGACGCTTGTCTGCTTCAGTGGTGTCTTCTCGCAGCAACGGCCCAACTGCGAGTATACCCAACACAATGAGTCTCCCTTCTCTTAATGTAGCTGTTCTATCCCCAAGTTTCGCTCATTGCCGGACAGTAAAGCTGAAGCTGTCGAGGAGCCCACGTTCTTGCATGTTTGTAGGCTGTTTCCAGCAGCTCATTCTCCAAAGCACACACACTGCCAGGCGTCTGACTAAAGGGTTTACCTTCCTGACCCCATCCTGATGTAGCCCTCGTTTGGATTCACTGGGCTCAGGGAGCCTTCTTCTCATTGCGAAGAAATCCCTGCAACTTGCTTTCGCAAACCGAACAACCCTAAACCCAACAGCTGCGGTGGTGACAGTCAATGGAACCCTAAGGGTCCAAGGACCCATATAATAGTTCTTTAGGGCCCAAATACCATTAATAGTATAGTATTTGGGCCCTAAAACCCTTTTATTTGGGTCCTTGGACCCTTGGGGGAAGAGTGGCGGACCTGACAGGCGAAAAACGCCACGCGCAAACGTGCAGTTGTGTACCTTGACGCCCGGTTGAAGACCGGAAGCGGCAGAGGCCCCCAAAGGCTCCATGTAGCTATATAGTAGTATATACTTACGGCCCAAAGGGGTTCCCATATAACTACTTTAGGGCACTTGTATATACCACAAGGGGTTCCCAAAAAACTACTTTAGGGTCCATGTATATAACACAAGGGGTTCCCATAGAACTACTTTAGGGCCCCATATATATATATATACCATATAGCTACATTGAGCCTTTTGGGATGGACATCTTCATCACCGTGGACTTTAACAAGACGATGCGGTGGTCCTGAGCGGTGGTGGCGCCCAGGCACGGCGATGGGCTTGTAGTCAAAGCGACCTCGCACCAAGGAGGTTTAGGGTTTAGGGTGAGGGTTTAGGGTTTCACATTAATTCCGCAGGCTGCGCCAAGGCCTTTGCCCTAGGAAGTTAGAGTGCAAGAGACTTCAGGCTAAGGGTTTCGCATATTTCCAGAGATACTGGAGAGTTTCGAGGTTACACTGCCAATTTGGTTTGTGGATGGCACTCAAGTTATATGTACATCTGTGGATAAGCATTTAGGTTCACAGGTTGCATGGGCATCCCCTACTAAAACAGCAATAGACGCCCGTAAAGTCCTGGCTCATTCCTCTCACATGAAGCTACAATCTTTATGGGTGAGTAAACTCAATATAGGGGATAATACAGGGACTATTATAATAGGGGTTATTCAGCAGGATATTAGGAGTTCAGACTATGGCATTATCCCTCTACCTTCTAGTGCTCGTGTAGTCCCTGTACGGTGGGGCCCCTTCGGGCGCCCTACTTGGAAAAACTCAAACAGCATACCTCAAGCCAAAGAACCTAAAACGTCGTGTGGCTGGCATATCATATAGGGGCTTGGACTTGGCGCACCGAGGTATTCAGGGTGCAGGGCTCAGGGTTTCGTATGGTTTGGGGTTCGGGTTCGCTTGTAAAGCTTGCACGAGGATGGCTGTATGTAACGAGCACTCATGTACTTCCCCAAACCCCCGTCTACAGATACCATGTCCAAAATCTTTGTACCCTCTACCCTTTCCCCTGCGCTCTGCCTCCCCCCTCTGCCCTAACTCTAAACCCTAAAGTTAAACCCAAAACCCCCAAACCCTTAACAGTTCGTGGTGGGGGGCAGGGGAGGGGTTCAGGCTCGAAATTCGGGAGTAGGGGTTCATCCTCGCTCTAGCCCTCAAACATCAACTTTCTGGAGCTTTGTGGTTTGTTTCAGTGGGGGTCTGTTCGGTATGGGATATACTATAAAGGTTATGTATGGAGGATGATCGGCTTATGTTGTGGCATTTTACGCAACAGAGAAGGAGGAAACCCTAAACCTCAAACCCTAAACCGCGTTTGCAGTTCTTTAGTCTCAGACCCAGACCGTACGTCTCAAGCTGAAAGCTTGTAAAATGCAGGGGGAATTCCAAGGCGTCAACGTAATATCAACCATCCTATTTTAAGCTATAGTCTAAACTCCCTAAAAGGGATCATATAGGGGATTATATTATAGGGATTACTATAGGGCGTATTGAGGCGGATGCTAGGAGTTTAGACTATGGCTCTTATAAGTGCTATTGCAGTTAACATTACTTGGAGGGTTAGAGGGCTTAGGAAGTAGGTTAATGATGGGGATGATTATGGTCCTTCTGTAGCCTACAGGAGTTATCAAGCTACTTGATCGCGCTGACCCTCCAGGTAGCATTTCATAATGTATCTACTTAGTCTACACTCAAAAATCCAGACCCCAAGCCCTAAACCCTGCACCCTAAACCCTACCCTAAACCCTAAACCCTAATCCTGAAACCCTACCCTAGACCCTAAACCCGACGCCCTACCCTAAACCCTAGATCGTACCCTATATCCTGCAGGAAAGGAATTCCAGGGCGATGCCTTTCTCGCCAAGCCAGCTGTGATCGCCTTCAACGACTTCGAGGCCGTTCCCAGACCCTAAACTCTAGGGTTTGGGGTTTAGGGAAGCCCAAAAAGTAGTTCCCCAAAATGAGGGGACCCAATACACACCCCAATATATTGTAATCCTTATTCTGGGGACCCCCCAAAAAGGTAGCCCAAATCTTAGGAAATTCCCAAATCCCTACACCCTGAACACAATCCATCCTGAACCCTAAGCCCTAGCTCCTGAACAAAACTGAAACCTGAACCCTAAACTATCAGCCCTGGCTTGCCTTGGGGTGCGAAGGAGCTATAGACATGCTTTGGGCAACCCTGCACTTGTTTGGGGTTGGTTATATAGGGGTTATATTGGGATAATGGAAAACAAAATGGAAACCTCCATTTAGGGTTTATAGGCTTAAGGTTTAGGGTTTAACAAACTGGGTGAGGATAGCTTCACTTGGCTGGATTTTCCTTCAGGGCCCAGGGCTTGGAGGTTCAGGGTTTAGGAGTTTAGGATTTAGGAGTATCTGTAAAAGCCAGGTTGTCAAGTCCATCAAAGCCCGCAAGAGGGGTCGTGCGCTGCCTCGGACCCTTACAAAGCTTGCTGCCCCAAACATCCTTGGGACTTAGCTTGGACCTTAGACCCTTAACTCTTTCAAATTCCCTTATACTCCTATTATAAGTACCTAAGGGTTAACCTTGAGCAGGGGTCCCAAGTGCCACGTAGAAACAAGAGGTAGGGACCCTAAACCCCATACTCTATACCCTAAACCCTAAACCCTAGAAAGCGAGGCAGTGCAAGCTCCCGGATTTATGGTATATTGGGGTTATATAGGGATTTAGGGCTTTGGGCTTAGGGATTATTATTTGGGGTTGGTTATATAGGGATATATTGGGATAAAGGAAAAATGGAAACCTCCATTTAGGGTTTAGGGCTTAAGGACGGTTATTTGGGGGTTATATAGGGATTATATTGGGATAATGGAAAATTAAGACGGAAACTATTATTTAGGGTTTACGGTTTTCAAGACAATCGACGCGGGAGCCTAAATAATGTGGCAACAATGGATTTGTTTTAGATGTGGAAAGCCGGAAAGCCTATATACGCAGGGAATGAAAAAGGACGAGAACATGGAAACTGAAATGGGTAGCTTGTTGTTACAGGGTTGTACAGAGATAATTCGCAAGCTTTCTGTTCTAGATGTTCTGCATCAGTATGTTGATGGTATAGGGTACCCGAAGCGACCATACCTGATATCGGTAACTTTGCAGGCCTTCAAGAAGCAAACCACATGTGTCGACGCGGTTTAGGGCTCAGGGTTCCCCATGTGTCATGCCTTTGACGCCCATGTGTCTGCTGAATTCCTTTAAAGCACACACACACACACACCCAGCTGGAGTTACTGGTACGTCCAGGAATTCAATGCGCGCAACAAAGTCCGCTTGATGAAGACGACGGGGTAGACAGGATCACCCGGCTGCCACTGGAGGATCTTTGTGGCCTGATCCGACGTGACCCGACGAAGGTATTTCTTAATAGATTTCGGTAATTATAGTTATTGTCAGTAATAATCATTAGTGAGGATTGTGAATGATGACACATGCATTAATTATCAGTAGGAGGTAGGATTCTGATGTATTGTTACTGAATGCTGTTCGGAGGCCCACCGTTGATGGAAGAATCCTGCGCCACCTGAAGTTCCGTAAGTTCCGGGAACTGCAGGCCCAATCAGCTTGCTTACAATCCTATTTATAACCTACTTACTAGGTCGCCTGGACCTCTAAAGTAGCAAAATGAATTGCATGTGACAGTTTTGGAGGCACAGTGTTGATGGAGCAGCACCTGAAGTGCCCTAGATCCTGGGAGATTCAGGACTTTTGGCGCCTAAGGTGGTGGAAGATTTCCCTGGTCAAGGAGGGATGCCCATGTTTCAAGGAAGCCATACGGGGACTCGTTATCAGCGTGCCTCATATTGGGGATCTTGAGACCTCAGGAAGTCCTGAGGGAGCTCTTAGAGAGTCCTTGTCTACTACATGGGGCCCCTAAACCCTAAGCCCTCGACCCTAAACCCTAAACAAGCCCTAAACCCTCTAAACCCCAAACAAACCTAACCCTAAACCCTAAACCCTAAACCCTAAACCCTAAATAAGGATGCCTTACATGTTTAGTGGTTGCACCTCAAGCCCGAAGGTTGGGAAGCGCTATCGCCAAGTCATTGAGGCTGGACCTCTTTTGTACTAGGGTTTAGGGATTTAGGATTTGGGGTTTGGGGTTTAAGATTTAGGGTTTAGGGTTTAGGATTTAGGGTTTAGGGTATACCTGGACCCCCAATGTATGCAAAATAATTGCCTTTATGGCTGTTAGTATGGGTTTAGGGCTATTATTTTACATACTTTTGGGGTTTAGGGTGTAGGGTTCAAGGTTTAGGATTCAGGTCTGAGGATTTGGGGCTTAGGTTCAGGATTTGGGGTTTAGGGTTCAAGGGCGTGAGCCATAGGACTTTGAGCGTAATGTAGACCCGTGACTAATACACCCCTATATCCTTGATACGGACTATACTAGGGATCCTAATATTAGCACCCTCAAGCCGAGGGGGGTTTTAACTTCAGGTCTTCATGAACATGTGGGATTACTCCTGATTAGCGAGATACCATAGTTGGGATGTGCTCCAAAACAGTTTCGTACCTTTTTGTAGGTTGCCCATGTACCACCTGTGGCTCCATTTGCCTACAGCTACATAATAATTACCCCTTGTTTAGTAGGTAGAACCCATAAAGCTGTAAGTAAATCAATCCACAGGCAATAGTTTACTGTACATGAGAAGGGATACTCGGCTCCTTTTGCCGATCAGTAGCGTGAATGCATGCAGACCAGAGTCGGTACTTGGAGGGCCAGGGGGACTTAGTAGTAGGTTAAGGACCGCCATAGCCCATATAGTAACCCTAGTTATCCCCATTCTTCACCTACTTACTAAGTAGTCCCAATGACCCTCCAAGTATCCATATTATCTGTGTGATCCATACTTGGAGGGTCAGGGGGAGTTCGTAATTTTGACATATACTCATATAACCCCTACCCCAAACCCGAAAGTCGGGTAAGCCATCTAGTAACCCTGGCCCTAGTCATCCGTATCAACAATCTACATACGTAGTCCCCTGAACCATACAAGTAACCAACCCTTTTGTTCAAGTGTCCATCCTAGTAGGGGCTCTTTCGCTTTATGGTCCAAGGTTGGGGTCATCATAGCGACCGCCTAGGATGTCTAGCATTCAGCACATTCATGCCTTAGGGTTGGAGGTGTTGCAGAGCGGCGGCGGCTTGATTAATGTTAAAGGCTGTTTACGTCAGGAGAGCAGAGACCGGTGTGACAATGACTTGTATTTTCAAAACCATTATATAACCCTATGTAATCCATGTAGAGCCATCTAATATATACGGCCCTCTCAAACCTACTCGGGTCTGGGTCAGAAATCGCTTTCAACCAGAGGTGCATGTTTGTTTGCCAAATCCTCTTACATCGCCATTCTGACGATTGCCAATCCTGTTCGGACGTCCACTCTACATTATCAAACGGTTCGCTTCCCACACAGCTGAACCTACATGCACGTATGTACAGCAGTTTCAACTTGTCACCATGACTCCATACCGAAACCCTAAACTGTAAACCCTCAACAGGCATGCTCCCTTCAAACAAGACAGATGCCTGAGGAGGGCAGTGTCCAAGACAACTTACATTCATGGTTAGTCTATTGATTTTGCGTGTGGGGTTCCATGCGCTGGCACATGGTGTACTGTTTTAGGATTTTGGCTTACGGTTAAGGGTATCGCATTCAGGCTTTTTAAGTTCAGGTTTGGGCCGCTTAGCATGTGGAGTTTTTCAGTTTAGGGATTAGTGCTCAGGCTGTCACGGTTTAAGTTTCGAATTTCCCTCGCCGATTTCCCTGAACCCTATAGATCCTAAGTTTAGGGTCCCCTTCTCCTGAAACCCTAGACCCGCCAGACCCCAGTGTTCGGGTGCCTTTCTGCGTAAACCGTAAACCCTAAACCCCATAGACCCTAAGTTTAGGGCTCCCTTCGCCTTAAACCCTAAAGCCTATAGGGTAACCTTCTCAGGACCTCATACAAGCTAATTACAATTTAGGGTTTAGGGCCTAGGGCTTTGGAATTATAGTCTGAACTCCGTAAAGGGGGACTATATAGGGGATTATTATAGGGCTTACTAAGGGGGAAACTAGGAATTTGGACTGTAAACCTTAAACCATCTACTATAGGGGTTATTAAGGGGGATACTAGGATTTCAGACCATAGCTTGTATGCATCCGTGGCCAGGTAACGAATGTTTCGCTGACCTTCAATCAGCTGCCTGTCTCAGTGGTTCAGATGGTGGGTTGCAAAAGATCGGGGGCGTTTAACGGTTCAGGATCTAGGGTGTAGGGTTTCGAAGGGGGTTGCTTACGTATATACAATCATGATTACGTATATTTTTTGATAACGCAATATGGTTGCATCGTCTTATAAGGGTATGTACGTAGGTATGCGTCGTATACGTAGGTGTATATATGTACATGCATTTCTGGGTTCCTCAAATTAAGGGCCGCATTTGAGGAGTCGCTATGACAACAGGGATTGTCGCGTAACGGGTGCTGTATTGGGGCCCCTGGTTGTGGAAATGCCAAGGTTGTACTTGGCTTCGGCCATTCAAACTAGAGTTTTGGATATCAGATTTGAAGCCTGCTCGACGTCTCTAGGTCTGCAAGAGAGCTTATTTTGAATACTGGATGGCTCAAATCTCTTTTTGAATGGCTCGGGTGCCTTTTGTCATGCGTGCTTGGGGATGCGCAAAGTTGTTGCAGCGGGTCTTCTGACCGACATGGCATGAACAGGAATTGGGCGCGTAGCTGCTGCTGCAGCTGCAGTGGGTGGGAGGGGTGGCTCAAGTGATACTCAACTGTGCCAGGTGATGCCTGACAAAAAAGAGCATAAGGCACTGTACTGACGCTTCCTAACCCTAAGGATCCAAGTACCCATAGGGTTTCGACTCCAAATTAGTAGGCATAACCCACAACACTGCCCATGTCAAACCTAAACCCTAGACTCATAAAACTGAAGGTCATTGGTGTCACAGGTACGTTTTTTTTTTGATTGGTGTCACAGGTAGGTTTTTTTTGGGCCTCGACAGCATCGAAACCTTGTGAGATGTCATACGGTGGGTTCGACACATGAGCCGGTAGCTTCCAGTTTAGGGTTTAGGCTCGAGGGTTCAGGCTTTCGGGCTTAAGGTTTAGGGTGTCTGTATGCAGCCTGTACCTGCGTTGCCTAGACCCTCCAACAAGTCTCTATTCAGGCCTATGTACCTACCATTAGGGACCCTATAATCCCAATTAGAATTAGGGGTGCTAGGAGAGTCTTGTTACAGAATATCCAACCCTAAACCTTAAACCAATACCCCAAAACCTAAACCCTATAAACCCTAAACCAATATCATTGTCATATACACATACACATGGAAAACTGAAGCGTGAACAAACGTCCAGGTTCAAGCTGCTACCGCTGGATGACTCTGTGATCCTTGGCTTCATATTGAGCAGTATTTTATTTGGGGATACTATGGTACCCAATATAGAGTAAGATTATATCCTTCTTTTGGGGTATAGCATTTTATAGAAGGGATATTATCTTACTAGGTTTAACCACCAAAAAAACACTACTCATGTTGACTGTGGGTTGAAGCCGGCACCAGTACCCTAAAGGCTTCCTGTACTACTATTTCTAGATTCTAGGGCCCAGTGTAGGTGTATATGTATATATATATATAGATAGACCTAGAGGTTTAGGGGTAGGGCAAGCATACCGTGACGGCAAAGAAGTGTAAATACTTTTCGCGGGTCTCCTACAGTATCGGGCCACTGGCGCGCAGAAACCTGCGGGTTGCTGAGTATCAACATT
Organism: Symbiodinium pilosum; assembly: GCA_905231905.1. Classification (NCBI taxonomy): domain Eukaryota; class Dinophyceae; order Suessiales; family Symbiodiniaceae; genus Symbiodinium; species Symbiodinium pilosum. The sequence goes on from CAJNIZ010019113.1 coordinate 58,986, forward strand.
CGTCTACACTGCAAAGCCAGGGTTTAGGGTTTCGGCCTGTTGACTGATTTTTTGACAGCTCTGTGTCCCCTGCTTACGAGTATGGGACAAGGCGAAAAAAAAAGGAGGTTCAAGCCTTTAAAGACCAAGAGAAAGAAAAAATACCATGAACACTTGTTATCCCCCTTCATCCCCCTGAAGCTTTCACACACTCGGAAACCTTTACACATCACATCTGGAAAGCTGTGTTTCCTGCTCTCATGCCATATAGGCCACACGGCTGCACACATGGAATCTCCTGAATTCTCCTGCCGCCCGCAGGACAATAAACGCTGAACCTGCGCCCCGAGATCTTTACGCAAGTAAGCTGTTCTCACGTCGCTGCCGAAAAAGAGAATAGGGAAGCCGCCGCACGTTGGCCCGTCGTTCTGCTGCCTTGATTTCGCTTTCGCTTGACATTCGATTCTCTCTCTCTCTCTCTCTCTCTCTCGCCCTCCCAATGCAGACAGTACTTAAAGGATCCCATGTAGCTCCTTGTTGGGCAGTTCGCTTGAGATATCGTCTACACTCCTTCAAGGGGATGACATAGGGGAGCATTATAGGGGTTATTAAGGGGGATACCTGAAGTTCAGGCTACCGCTCACTTTGGTTTATCGATCAATTTGAGGCTTTGCTTGATACCGCTGAGTGATGCAAAGCGTCCAGCTCATCATGGCATGTCTGCTTGCCGGGAGGTTCATGGATATTTTTCGAGGTAAACCCTAAACCCTATGAGTCATAATTACTTCTTACTAGAGAGATCCGTGTTATATCCCCACCTTCTCCTCAGCCCGCATACGGGATTATCCAATGGTAACCCTAAACCCTAATAAAGCTTTTAAGATTTAGGGAGTAGGTGTAGGGTTTAGCGTTTAGGATCTAGGGTTCAGGGTTTAGGATTTTGGGTTTAGCTTAGCTTTCAGATTCTACGGTTTAGGGTACACCCCCCAACTTAGGGCCCTAAAGTCGATGGATAGTACCTATCGTGGGCTGTTTTGGTCACTAGATGGCTGAGGCCCCTGGCAGGAGGAAAGCCTAACGTTGCCACCTGTCCACTGAATTCTTGAATATCCCAAAGGCTCCATGTAGCTGTATGGTATACACTTGGGCCCTAAAGTAGTTACGTGGGAACCCCTCTGGGCCCTAAGTATATACTATATAGCTACATGGAGCCTTTGGGTGTGATAAAGCTCAAGATCAGGTAAGTGACAGTTTCAGGGTCTGGTGGACCTCGAACTGTCCACGCACGCGTTGATGAGCACACAAACAAGCAAGAGGCGACAGTGCCTGAATTGAATCTAAAAGCCATCAAGTTAAAACCTGCAAACACGGATGAGGGACCCTAAACCTCAGAATGACAGCCCAGAACCCCTAAACGCAGACCTCCTAAGCCCTAAGCTGCGAAGGAAGGATTTTTTCGAAATCAACTTCGTGCCACCCGGACGGATGTCTGCTGGAGTAACGAGGCCCGGGCACTATGGGTGTCTCAAAGTTCTAAGCCTGCGGCTCTCAGCCAACGAATATATAGATATGCATGTGTATGTATATATATATGGATATGTATATATAGATATACATATGTATACATAGGGTTTAGGGTTAAGGCTTTCCATGTAGGCATATAGTACTTTCTTGGGGCCCAGAGGGGTTCCCAAACGGAGGTCCACATATCTACTTCGGGGCCCAGGTGTTTGCTACACGGCCACATGGACCCTTTGGGTTATACGTCTCTATTCATAGAGAGATGGGCGATACCTGTGCGGATAATGATGATAGCAGCAGTGCAAATACTGGAGAACCTAGCAGATAACGAAGTGGACAATGCATTAAACATTGGGGTTGTATAGGGGCTATATGGGAGTCTAAGTTTATCAGCGATGTCTGCCTTGGGCCCCCGAGCTTCGAAAAAGTACCTGCCTTGGGCTACTTGGATCTGTAGGGAAAAGGCGAAGGAAGGTTTTAGGCTTTATAGGATTAAGCTTTTGTTCGGGTGTATGGCCTGTGTTTTTACCCCAGAGGGGTTCGCATGTACGTACTTTCGGGCCAGCGTGGACCCTTCTGACCTCCTAAACCCTAAACCCTAAATTTTAGCAAGTCGGACACCAGAGGTGAAGTCACCGCAAGCCCTTCCGCAAAGCCTTCATGGGCAGCTGTAGTTTCTGGACAATTTGAGGCGACCTCACCCGTATAGGGAGTAGTACCAAAATGGCCTTAAATCGGGACTTGAAATTATTCGAAATTACCCTGCAGTTTGGGGGTACAAGTACCCGAAATATGTTATAGCTGTTCATAACGACATCTATCCTGTTTGTAGCTCCAGTTTACAACTGCTATCGCTGCCGACGGATCTCCAAGTACCGGTTGAAGTCCCCAGCATAGTTAGGGTTTAGGGTTTAGGGCGACGTGTCAAGAGAAAAGCCTAGAAGATTCCGACCGGAGAGCCCCAAAACGTCAACTTACAATCAATGCCAGGACCCTTCTTGTACCCTTCAATAAAGGTATATGGTTTCTAACAACGGGTATCTAGGGTATAAAGAGGCTATATGGAGGGTCTATTAGAGTCTAGGTACATGCCTCGGCTGCCTCCGCTTCCAACCCCAAAAGTTTAGAGCTGAGTGGTAGGTGCAGGTAGCAGGTTTCCCCCCTCATGACCCTATGGTAAGCCTTTCATGAGGAGGTTGCCTAACTCAACACCAAACCCTAAACCCTAAACCCTAAAACACCAAACCCTAAAGTCTAAACCCTAAAACCCTAAAGACAGTTGTGGGGATTCCTTATGACGTGCATAAGCCCGAAACCCTAAAGCTGCCAAATCTTGACAGGTACATCACCTTGTGGTTCGTGCCGAAGGTCACCGGGCTGAAGGAGCTTGAACTAACTGTGGTTTGGGGTTTAGGGTTTAGGCCTAACCTTTGAGCCCAAAGACCTTCAGTTTTAGGATTTCATATAAAGAATTATACCATAGGGTCCTATAGCTGAAGGTCTTTTGGGTCTGAGGAAGCTACCTTAATACGCATCTGTAGTGGCTAATGGGCCATCCTGTGAATGGTATATACCTGATTTTCAATTCCGGGGTTACGGGTTTAGGGACAACCCAGGTTAGCCAGGACATTGTCTCCACCTTCCCCATCCTCGCGAAGACAGGCGCGGAGTTGAAGTGCCTTCAAGCTCTCGAAAAGTGGAGGGTTTCCAGAGAAGAGCCCATTCTTGCGGCGAGTTTCTATAGTATAGTCAGGATTTCAATATTCTGGGGTCTGGAAAATTGGGGCCTACATGGGCCTACTAGACCCTATATCTTGAAGCCCCCATTATACGTTGGACTAGGTGAAAGCTCCTGCTATCCCTTTTCAACCCGAGAGAGTCCCCTGCAATGGCCTACCTCGACCTCCTAAGCTCTCAAAATCTCTTCCCCACACCCAAAGGCTCCATGCAGCTATAGCATATATACATGGGCCCTAAAGTAGTTATATGGGAACTCCTTTGGGCCCTAATTAAGTATAGACTATATAGCTACATGGAGCCTTTGGGACATTAGCAAAGCCCACACCTGCACCATTCACAAGTCCACATGTGCCCAAGTGGTAAACGGGGTCATGCGAAGACTATCCCCAAGTAGGGGGCTCTTAAGCCCATTTGTAACCTACCAAGTTGACCCTAAACCCTAAACTTTTGGTACTGCCCCACCCAGTAACAGTCTGTATTAGGGGTCCTATAAGGGCTATATATAACCATCTTGTCATTGTTATCCAACTGTTACTGAGGGGGGGGGGGCAGTACCCAACCTAAACCCTGAACCGCTGTAGGCCGTATCGACTTCCCCTTGCGCTGCACGACGAAGAAGACAATCTTGACGATCACCCCGCAGGAGAGCTCGGAAGGGGTTGCTGCTAAGCAGCTTAAACAAAATTACCATATTATGGGTATGTAGTACATGGCGGGGTTTCCTTCTTATTATAGTAACTTAGTTCGACTTAAGCCCTAAACCCTAAACCTTCTATGTAGCCCGTATTGTAGTAACTGAATTTCATCCCTACACCCTAAACCCTTATTATAGTAAATGAATTTCAGCCCTAAACCCTAAACCCTATATACCCTTTATCCTAGTAACTTAGTTGAAGTTCCTTAACACAACCCAGCAGGGCCGGGGTCAGGGGTTGCTTTCGGTTTAGGGTTTAGGGTGTCCTAAACCCTAAACCCCAAACCCTAAACCCGAAACCCTAAACCGTTTTAGGTTTACGTTTCAGGGCAAAGTCTGAAGTACCTTGGGTCTCTTCAGAAAGCTGCTTCTATTAAAAACTCCCTAGGATTTGAGGTTTAGGGTTTGGGGTTCGGGTTAAGGGTTTAGGGCTTGGAGTCTTTCAAAACAAGATGCTGTAGGGGCGGAAATAAGTGCCAGTAATGGAGAACCACATGGAAAAGATCATGGAACGAGAAATGGAAACTGGGCTTATTTAGGGGCTTACAAGTTCAGAGTTGTGGTGCTCAGGGACCTCGCGACATATTTGGATTCTAGGTTGCTATTAAGGACCTTAGACTAAGTCGCTATAATAAGGATTCTTTCTTATATCCTATATTCCCATTATATGATAACTTAAGTTAAATTCTTAAACAGCAACCTAGGATTGTAGGGGTCCGTCTCCCTGGTGGATTGTATGGCAACTGTCGCTGCAAGGCTGCTGGTTTGGGGTTCAAGGTTAAAGCTGAGAATTCAGTATGAGCTGGTGAACCCTAAACCCTTGACCATGGATAATGGGATGCATTTAGGGGCTGCGGAAGCTATGTATCCTAGCTGTAGGCTTCAGGGACTTCAGTTTAGTCAGTTGAGGTCCCCAAGTTCACGTCAGGGGACGGGTTGCGAGTTTAGGGCATAGGGCTTTGGAGCTGCAGAACACCAAACCCTAAACCATAAACTTACGGCTCAGTCCGCCGACCCAGAGGC
>CAJNIZ010019113.1:72955-84074 GCA_905231905.1 Symbiodinium pilosum
TTGGCGCAAGCCTCAGACGCCGAGCAGAATTCTGAAGTTTTCCCCCTAAACCCTAAACCTTGGGTACTGCCCCCACCCAGTAACAGTCTATATTAGGGGTCCTATTAAGGGCTATATATAACCATATTATAGGTATTATCCAACTGTTAGTGAGGGGGGGCAGTACCCAACCTAAGCCCTGAACGCTAAAATTAAAACTTCACAGCGACCTCCAAAATGTCTTCATGATCCGATCCCCCAATCTGTATCCCCAGATGCTTAGGGGAGGTTCTCACAATCAAAGATTCTCAAGGATTCTAAGACTTCAAGTGGATTATCAAATCTCCTCAAGTGTTTGCGTGAGGATTATTGTCACCCGAGACTAACAACACGACGAGATGTCAGATGAGGGTTCAGGGGTTTAGGTTTTAGGGTTTATTGGTTTAGGGGGGGTTTAGGGTTTAGGATTTAGGGAACTTAGCCCACCTTACCCTTGGGAGAAAGAAGGATCTTTTTTTACATGAATATAAGGAATCCCATATCATGAAAAGTATAAAGGATCCCTTACATTAGGTGCATAAGGTGGCCAATACAGTAAATAGAGTACGACTAAAGATGAAAGCTGCTCTACGCTATTGTTTGTGCTTAGGGCAACAGACACCAACAGAAATCCGGCCGTCATCCTTATCAAACGTGCTAAGCACGACTTGCCGGACGGCACCAGAAAGTCTTGTATGCGACCTTGGGACACCCATCGCCAAAGCGTCCGAAACATGATCCTGCACAACCAGGATGTAATCAGTCACCGTGCAGACCGCACATGAGCTAAGGCAATCCATAAGAGGAAATGGAATGGGGCTTTCTAGAAATTAGGGTACACGGTGGGCCCCTACGGTAGACCTCTTACACTGTCTTTGACTACTGTGGTGATCCTTTTCTGGGGGAAACCCTCCAAACGTGGACAATTGTTCATGTCACCCCTACAGACAGGACTTCTCTTCGAGGAATACACAGAATCTCGCTACAGCGACGAGGTTGCTGTTAAGTCATGCTCGCGTCTGCAGTGGCATGTAACCCTACAGTTGGGATGACTCCTGTCGCAGCAAGACTTACTACATCTGGTATCTATGCAGTGGAAATACGAATATTGGCACAAGGAATCTCACCATTTTCTCAGCAGCCATACAACGTCACCAAGAGCATCAAATACAAACGAAACGCATGATACTACGGTTGATGCAAAAAAATCCTGCATGACCCTGACTACCCTACGGCCTGGGAATATTGTACTTTACTACGGTCTTGCAAGATGCTTAGGATCAGTAGTAATACAAGGGGAACACTGCAAATATCTTTCCAAAAACCCTAGCCATCCAAACACCGCAAAATAAGTAGCGGTTATGGACTCACAGGGGGAATATAGTAGGACCCTAATATCACCCCTTATTATCCCTTGTAGTCACCATTACAGGGGCGGGGGTACATAACTTATAAGCATTACTCACAGGCTTACATTCCCAGGCTTCCCAGGGTAAGGCGGCCTGCTTCACGCGCACTTCGGCCATGAACGACAGCACGGCAAGAGCGCTTTCCCACTGCGCTGCCGCATCCTTGCAGAATCTGTTTAGGGTTTAGGGTGCAGGGCCCAATGAAAATCCTAATATGCTGCAGTCCTTACATTCTTTGGGAGAACTGCCCAAAAAAGAGCTTGAGAACAGGCGTTTGGGGTTGGGGGTGCCAGGTCAGGGGATGTAGAAATCTTATGGAGGGGAGGGAATTCTTGCCTTGCATTTGCAAGAAGGGTAATGCGTTGTTGGGTTGGGGTCGGGATTCTGAGTGAGGAGCTCTGTGACCAGCTCTCAGTGTGCATGCTGTATTCTTTTGCAGTTTCCATCAGCAGCAACCACTACAGTACGGCAACACGCCTTAATCCACGGCTTATATGTCTGCAAGATACTGGCAGCATGGATCAAAACAGCTGTAATGGCCAACGATGCATATAATCCTCCCCCTCAATATTCTTGAAACATTCCAATATAGTATACTACATGACAACGGGAGTGCTTATCACTTTGGTCTTTTCATCGCTATTCCTATAGGATTCTATATCCCTGATGGTCCAAGTACCTCATAATCATATACTTCCCCCAAACCTGCACTAAAATCACTAATACCAAAAACCTCAAGACCGAAATTGTGGGGTACATGGCCCCTTAGGGCACGCACACCCGGCTATCGCCCGAGACTCGTAAGCTGCCAAAGCAGCGTTAAAGCAGAAAGCATCTGGCTGCAGCCTCATCTTTAATGAGAGCTCAAGATAAGGTTTCAAGGTTTTGGGGCCTAAGCCCTAAACCCTAAATATTCACCAAGATAAGGTTTAGGATTTAGGATGTAGGATCTAGGGTTGTATAAGGCTATAAGGTGGCCCACCTATAAGCCCTAGAGCCTAGACGAAGGAATCCTGAACGGGTCCTGTAACTTTGGAACCCTATGGCCTCCGCAAAGGTCTCCCAACCTGGGGCCCTCTTATGTGCTCTAGGGTCTAGGGTTTAGAATTTAGGGTTTAGGTTCGGACTTAGGGCTTAAGTCAACCACTTAGGGTCGTTTCAGCATCATGTGAGTCGTTTCTTGGTGGCTGAAGCGAATCTTGTGCGCATTTTTTGAACTACAGAACTCACAGGCGAATGTGATTAACGGTACTCTGTATTGGTGGCTGTAGTCACCCCATTGACTCCACTACACAGCAGTTCTCGGGACGTTCTAGTGTGTTCTGGGGATAGGATCCAGAAGAAGAATACAGCCTCTAGCTTCTAATGGGTCTGTATATAGAAGCCGTATCCCAGGATGATTGTCCACTTTCACGGGGTATTTCTTTTATCCAAACGAACAACTCCTTCTATAGATACCCTACTGACTATCATATGACTTTTTCATCGGGTCCTCATGGGCTTGGGGGTTGTCGAAAGCCTGCGTATTGAGACCAAGTCATTTCGCCTCGTATTACGCCTCCCCATCCCCACAATATTGAAACTTACTAAGAAAATATAATATACAAGAATGAGAGTATTTAATATTAGGGGGCGGGAGGATTCTAATCTTAGGATGAGGGGATTATAGCGTTTTGGATAGGATGCGAAATGGACCCCCAAAGAGGCACTAAACCCTAAACCCCAAGCGCTAACATGTCCAGGTGCCGCATCTCCATCCTTGGCTCTGGCAGACGAAGGACAAAGCCAAGAAAAGTATACCGGAACTTTGGAAAGGCTTAGGGCTTTAGGGGTCTGGGGCTTAGTAGGTTAGGGTTTAGGATTTAGGGTTTAGGGGTTTGGGGTGTAGGCTTTGAGAAACTTTGAAGTACTGGTGTGGGTTTGAGAATGCTTTAAGTTCTGTTCCCACCATCAAACGATTGTATGTAAGCTGCGAAGGGGATAGCATGTCTGAGACATCAATACTGGAGGGTTCTTATTACGGCATCCAAATTCTCACGGAAGAACGCGGGAAGAGCAACGAACTTTACAAAGGTCATGGGCGGTATTGAACCTGAAGTATGCCAATGGCTACTTCAAAGAGTGCGGATCTAGTCCCTGCAAATCACGAATGGCAACCCAAAATGCCTCTTGGGCAAGGACCCTATGCCGACGTGGCGCACAAATGTAGGAGCCACTCCCTTATACCATAAAGTGCCAACATCTTTTCTCGGCTTAACATCTGCCAGCAGCACAAGCCAATGCTGTGATCAACAGTTGGCTTCCAATCCCAAGACGCAGAAAACAAGAGAAGACACATAATTGCAAGACAAATCAAATGGATATCCTGCTCCTTCACAATCCTTGCAGAAAGCCTCCACACAAATTAAAGCATTAATCTACATTTAAAAAGGCAAAACAAGGAAGAATTCCCACCTAGCACAACACCATGCGCAAGACTGGACTTGTTCAGCCACGGGTCATATCAGCAAGCAAGCCTACCGCCAAGGTCCACTGCGCCTGAGAAGGGCACGAGGGTACGGTCGGACTGCAAGGGCTCACCGCATGAAAGAATGAAACACATAAGGACCTCATAGCCACCCTTAGTGTTCCCCTGGCTGTTGTTTTCGTGTCCCCGAGGTTGCTGCAACGCAAGTGAAACTCAGCAGATTCAATCAGGTGCGTTTACTAGGGTCTTCTGCAATTCTAGACTATGCGGGACTATTTACAACTTCTGAGCTGATTGTAATTTGAGAACTTCACACACTCCCAATTTTTGCACACTACCTGCTCCCTTGCATGATGGCTCTATGATAGGCCCTTTTGAGAAACCTTAAATCCTAAACACTAAGCCCTAAATCCTAAACCCTAAATCCTACATCCTAAACCCTAAACCGCCCTGTTGGGGAGTTATTTGTCTTTTAAAGTTTGAAGTTTACGGGCATCGCTTGGATTTGCCAAGATATGCGAGTCCTGCACCTCGTAATTTCATGCGCTAGGTATTTAAGTATAGATTTATGCATATACCATCTCTAGATTTTATGCAGATTCTCTTTACAATGTATAACCCTAAAACCTAACATGCATTCAATGTCTCCACTTCCGGCAATACTTGGAGGGTCATGAGGTAGGCTGATGACCTTGCGAGCCGGATGATTTCCGCAGTTATCAACTTACATACGAAGCCGCCCCCCGAACCCTAAACCCCTAAGCCCTGAACCCCAAACCCTATACCCTGAAGCTTGCACCAAAGCCACTAGGTGAGAGTCAGTCCTGCTGGGAAATCTCCCCCCCCCCCAAGACAGGATTTAGGGGGCTTAGGGAGCTCTCTATCCCCCTGAAAGGAGGCATCAACCCTAAACCCAAAACCCTAAACCCAAAACCGCCATCTTGTCAGGAATCCCAGTTTCATGTGAAGGGTCTTGGAAGTATTGGGCTCTTTGGGTTCGTGTTGTGATTTTGAACTTGGCGCCCCGGATGCAGGGGTCCAGGTCAGCGCTGCGTGTAGCGTTTCAGCGTTCAGGGTGTCGGGTTTAGGGTTTCGGGTTTTAGGGTTCAGACTGTAGGGTCTCAGGGTTTAGGGCGTAGGGTTTCCGGGGTGTCGAAGGCTTTGCCGTACCCGTGTCCTCCTACATATCCCTATTTGTGCGCTTCCTAGACATGGGGACTTTCCTTACATACACCTCGCATGTCAGGACTCCTGTAGACAGTGCCCCTCTCAGCAAAAAAAAACACAATTTCTGGAAACCTTCATTTGGCCACCAGAAACCCTAAACCTTAATCCTAACCCTAAACCCTAACCCAAAGGCTCCATGTAGCTGTATTATATGATGCTATACGGTATATACTTAGGGCCCAAAGGGTTCCCAAAGGGTTCCCATGTAATTACTTTAGGGGACCTAGACTGGGACTTAACGGACTCCTCAAACCCCCTTGCTACAAGGAGGCTCTGCATTGCAAATGGTGCTCCAGGAGTGCGGGTACTTGGAGGGTCATATTGTGGTTTAGGGTTTGGGGTCTAGGGTCAAGGGGACCTCGTAAGTGGGTTAATAATGGGGACAACTAGGGTTACTATATGGGTTATAGGCGTTTTTTAACCTGTACTTGGAGGGTCATAGGTAGCCATACTGTGGTTTAGGGTTTACGGTTTTAGGGTTTAGGATTTAGAGCCTCCGGCTTAGGCTTCAGGGTTCGGGAACCCTAAACCCTATAAACCTTTCCTACCCAAAGGCTCCATGTAGCTATATGGTATATACATGGGCCCTGAATTAGTTATATGGGAACCCCTTCGGGCCTTAAGTATATACTATATAGCTACATGGAGCCTTTGGGTCATAGGTAGCTATACTCTTAGGGTTCAGGGTTTAGGGTTTAGAGCCTCGGGTTTAAGGTTCAGGGTTAGGGTTTAAGGTAGAACCCTGAACCCGAACTTATAAGTAGCTCGAAATTGTAGCCTTAATTTTCAGCCTAAAAGTAGGGTACAACTTAGAACGATAGCCCCAAATCCCTAATCCATAGGCAAGTTATCACTGATATCTAGAACCCTCTACCCTAGCCTAAAAGCACCCAAACGCCTCAACCCTTACCTACAAGTAGGTTGTAGATATGACCTGAACCCCTCACCCAACCTGTGCGTAGATTACAACGATAGTCCCAAAACTCAGACGTATAAATAGGCGGTAGCTATAATCTTTATCCCGATAAGTAGGTGGCGATAATAACCTTGTCCCCTGGACCCTATGTGCCCCGTTTATCTCTTATTCAATCCCTCTAACATACAGTTTCGAGTTTAGGTTTAGGGGGTCCGTGCATCATCCGGATAGTTGCAAGCAGGCCTCTCAAGGCTCCTTCCCCGAAAGTTCTAAGCAGGTTCAAGGCAGATTCTGCAGGACAAAAATGCTATGGATTGGGTACTGCCCCCACCCAGTAACAGTCTATATTAGGGGTCCTATTAAGGGCTATATATAACCATATTGGAATTATTATCCAACTAATACTGAGTGGGGGCAGTATCCAAGCTATAGAAGCCTGAAGGACTGCCAATGGGTTCATGATATGATCCTTATATGCCCCAAAAGTTCTTTAGTATCACATAGGCCCCGGGAAAAAGCCCTGCGCCCCAGCAAAAACCTGAAACCGTAAACCCTAAACTGCGCGCGCATAGTAGGTACATTCAGCTTTTAAGCTTTGCCATTCTTCTCTAGGTGAGGCCAGAACCTTCTTAACAGGGGTTCATATGGGTTATATGGGGAAATGGAAAAGAACGTTGACACCATAATATCATCTAAGGTGTTTTGCTTAGCTAGTCGCGGAAAATCCCGAGTTGTCTACCGGTATTGTGAAGAAACATGAAAAGGAAACTGGGTTTAGATGACGGTTTATAGGGGTGGGGGGGGTTGCTGGCAAAGCAACCCAAGTTGGGAGCAGGCAACATCGAAAAGTCGCTTATACTCTAGCTGCTGCATTTAAACGTATGTATTTTCCTGATGTACCTAGCTAGATTCTTCACTTCAGGTTCTTCATGATGGCAGGTCAGCAGGAGTAGGCGTAGGTTTCGAACGGCTCGCTGCAGAAATGTATCTGGGTTTAAGAAAATTGGGAGTACCCCGCGAGACCACATGGATGTAGGGGGATCATAAGGCGATTATAGCAGCCCCCTTGCGGGACTGTGACCGTGCTCAGCGCGTGCTCCAGGAGATGCGAACTATGAGAAGGAGCTCTGAGGGAAGGTTTTCGGCCTCGGCGGGCAATCAGTTTGGGTTTAGGGTCTAGGGTTCAGGATTTAGGGTTTAGGATTTTCTTACAACTATGGGTCCCTTCAGCACCAATTGCATCGTTCCTGGGCGGATGTAAGGCGGACCTTGGTTTGAGAAATGTCCATATGAGCCATGGTAAAGGGGGTTTACCTCATAGAATTGTACAGGGTTTAGGGTATAGGGTCTAAACTGGGATTACATGGGGGACGACTACAGAGGTTATCAGGGGGGATTCTCGGAGCTTGGACTATGGCTCATATCATGGGTGTGTTCAGCACTGAACTGCCCATGGTTAGCCGCTGCTCGTCTGTTTATTCCTTTACTCATGTAGGCTCATCCCTCCACACCCTTGTTTGTGAACCCTAAACCCTAAACCCTAAACCCTGGGTCTAAAGTCTAAAGCTTGCTGCATGAACAGCCTTCACGGATCTTCGGGGATTTGTCATACCTGACTTCTGAAGGAAAAAAAGTGGAGCCGCAGGCATGGAAGGCACGGAGATGAAAAGCAAGTAAAAAGTGAGCCACTGCATGTAGAGCCAGGTAACTTACTGCCAAGTTGCTGCAGAAGGCGACCGCGTCAGCACGCCCTTGCGCCCTGACCCAGTCCTTCTTCTTCACAGTCTGCCATTGCTGTCATTGGTGGTAGTTTCAAATCAAATGAAGTCTGTTCGTAGCAGCTTGCACGGATCCCTAAACCCTAAACCCCTATATAACCCGTATATAACCCCCATTTACTGTAGTAGTTTCCTTTTTCTTTTCCATTAGCCCTGCAAAGGTTAAAGTTTGCCACCAACTTTCTCTGATACAGGGTCGTCTACAAGGAAGGACGTAGAGGCGGCAATGGGGCAGCAACATTATTGGGGGTCTGCCGCCTATTGGGGCATTCCGGTACTGAGGGGTCTCCCTTCAAGGGTCTGTTGACGTGAGCTGCGAACAATGCCTCGAGGTATTGGATGTAGGGTTTAGGGTTTTAGGGTGTAGACGATTTCCATAGCTGAACGTGACTGGTAAAGGGTTGAGAGTTTCAGGTTGAAGGTTTAGGGCGTCGGCAGCCGCCAAATTCATTAGTCCTTAAACTCCCAAAAGCTCCATGTAGCTATAGGGTATATACATGGGCCCTAAAGTAGTTATACGGGAACCCCTTTGGGCCTTAAGTATATACTATATAGCTACATGGAGTCTTTGGGACTGAAATCCTGAGCCTCTCCGACAGTCAGAGCCCCTTAGCCCCACCTTAAGGGCACTTTTTAGGGAACCCCAAGAATATAGTGGGAACATAGTAGGAATGTATTTACTAGGGTCCGTATATTCCAGTATATCCCTACCATATTGTGGGGGTTCCCTGTTTGGGGTTCCGGTGAGAACCCTTTTACACCTGGAAGTAGGCCGGTCACAGGAGTTCTGCGTCCGTGCGCGTGGGTCCTGCTTGGACGTGCCCATCTATGTGGACAGTGAAGAGCAGCTCGATGCGCATTGCTTGGGGTTTGCCTAGCACTCCGAAGTACCTTTCATCATAGTGCCTAGCCTGAGAAATAATTGGTATGCAGCGGGAGGCACCAGACAGGCCCCCATCTTGCGCAACAGCCATCTTATGAGCAGCTACGCAGGCCTGAATCCTAAACCCAAGTTTGGGTTCCCCAAATACAAAAAAAGATCCTGCGCGTTTTCTCGGAAAATTCAGGCCCAGGTCTTTAATGAAAGGGGGCCTGGGGCGACGAGGCCTTCCGTGACTGCAAAACCTCTAGTGTGGCATGGACATTTTGGTTGCAAACTCCAGGTACAACATGCCCACCTGCTAAACCCTGAACCCTAAAACCCTATAAACCCCAAACTCCAGGTACAACATGCGCACCTGCTAAACCCTGAACCCTAAAACCCTATAAACCCCAAACTCCAGGTACAACATGCACACCTGCGTTTATGGCCACATCTTCCGCGAGAGTGTGATGATTCGGAACCGAGCCTCCGTGGCCATGAAGATTCAGGTGCTTTGTGTTTAGGGTTTAGGGTTTAGGGTTTAGGGCTGAGAGGGTTTACCCTAAGGGTCCATGTAGCTATATGGTATATACATGGGCCCTAAAGTAGTTATATGGGAACCCCTTTGGGCCCTAAGTATATACTATATAGCTACATGGAGCCTTTGGGGTTAAGGGCAAGTTTACAGCTTATGTTGTGCTTCGGAGAGGATTCAGAATGTTGTGATTGGGGTTTTGGGGTTTACTGCTCGGTGTTGAAGGTTGAGGGACCCTTTGTACAATGCAATCCAGCAACCCAATGTTCTCACCGAAGGACGCTGTGTGTGGATGTTTGCATCAACTCATGGCATCATGTAGTCTAAGACCAAGCACACCAATACAGAAGCCAAATCCTGAAGAGAATTCACTTGTTGCGGAAACTAGCAAAGTTTGAAAGCAGCAAGCTGATGTATTACGACGGGATGCTAGCAGGATGAAATTTTGTTCGTCAATTGTCTAACGCATGCTCATGTGCAGCGATGGCAAGCAGATAGCCTGAGGGAAAGCATTAGTGTCTTCCTTAGATGTTCCTACTTGGAGGGTCAGGGGACTTATCAGGTACGCTAGTAGCCCCTGACCGCGATTAGCCATACAAGACCCCCAGTTATCCCCATTTTTGACCAGCACCTAAGATTAGCAAAGCTGACGATCCCAGAGGGTCCAAGTGAGCAATAATCATATAATACTTACCCAATATTTGTGCTACAAATTCGAGCAAGATAATCCCAAGTACCAAGTTATTGGGTACACAGAATATCTACACCAGCCGGGATCTCCATCGCAAAGATGAACTGAATGGAGCATACGAGGGGACAGCGGGGAGTGTTGAAGTGAGGTCAGAGGAAGAGAGGAAAGACGTTTTCACCCGCTCCAATTGGCATCCTTGTGCCCGTCCTCTGGAATCATCGGGTCTGTATGCTGAAAACGTGACACAGGCCCCTGATCCTTTTAGCCATAGAGAGTCTGAAAAGGCAAAGGCAGGCCGATCTAAAACCCCCCCCCCCACCCACAAAATATCTGGATCATTCGACATGGGCACCTGCCTTGACCTGAGGTTCGTTGTAGCCCCGTGGCTAGAAACGGTTCAGGGTTATTCTCAGCACCCAGATAGCTCCAACATCCATTAATCGGCCAATATATTTCCTCAACTCATATACGAGAGGCTCACACCCTTTAGGGTATCCTCTTGAATTAAGGGGTAGTGGGCTCTTTGGCAAGAATTCTGTCATGGAAGGCTCGACCCTGAATCCCAGACCCTCCACCCTACACCCTAAGCAACATTTTGTACTGGAAGGTGCAGAAGCCCAAGCAGATCGAAGGTGAGCTCCAGTTCCTCAATTTTGAGAAACATTTTTATTTTTTTTAACTTCTCATGTGAGCTATAGTCTAAACTCCTTAAAGGGGGTAATACAGGGCATTCTACAGGGGACTAGTATAGGGGTTATTATAGGGGATACTAGGAGTTTAGACTATCACACATGAGTTGGGTTCAGAGTTTAGGGTTTGGCTCGTGCGCTAGGGGCCCGAATAGTTCAATATAGGTACAATTTCGAGACTTTAGGTGCCGAAATTGGGTATCCTTAACCAGTAATATTGGTATATGAGAATATATAGGGACCCGAAAATAATTACCATTATCCATTGTGGTCACAATTAGTGGGCGGGGGCCAACCTAAGGTATCCTGCAGCTCCAAAATATTCAGACGAATATCCTACAAGGAGGGCCTACAGTGCAGTGTAGGGCTTTAGCATAGGGGAATCACCTTTATAGCGACGCGGTTTAGGGTTTAGGGTTTAGGGTTTAGGGGTTTAGGGGTTTGGGCAACCCCTGAAGACTAGCCCTCCCCAAAAATAACATGCAGCCCGGAAGCGGGTCCAGTAAAGACTACTGCTCCTCGCCGAG
>CAJNIZ010019113.1:85875-125750 GCA_905231905.1 Symbiodinium pilosum
AACCCTAAACCCTGAACCCTAATACGCCTTTGCTCTTCGACATCCCAGACTCGAATTGTAGCATCCCAGGAGCCGCTGAACCTGACCAACTAGGCTCTAGGGGTTATAAGATTTAGGGTTCAGGGTTCAGGGTTTAGGGTTCAGGGTTCAGGGCTTAGGGTTTAGGGTTAAGGGTTCGAGGCTTAGGGTTTAGGGCTTAGGGTTTCGGGTTCAGGGTTCCGGGCTCAGGGTTGAGGACTTAGGGTTTTCAGCTAGGTTTTGAGGTTCGGGGCTTAGGATTTACTGATTTGGGTTTAAGGTTTCTGCTTAGGGTTTGAGATTTCGAGCTGCAAGGGTTTGAGGGTTTAGGGCTCTCAAACATATGAGCCCTTTGTCTCTTTTGCTGCATTACTCTGGTGTTGAGTATTTTAACGTGATCCATCAGTCAGCCTGCTTTATGGTGATTCCTTACTCTCTTGGAGCATGCCCTGATGTTCCTCATTTGGGGGTTGGCCCTCAGGTATTGGTGAGAAAAAGGAAAAAACACATGGGAAATAGACCTTCACATCATGCTTTGGGGACCCAAGCTTTCCCGATTTAATGCAACTCGCATATGCTTCGGGATTCATATGCTTGCAGTGCCAAGTGCTGGCATGTACGAGGAAAGGTTTTCGGATTTGGGGCGCAGCTTAAGACCGAGGCTGGCTTTCAAAGGCTTTTGGCTAAACATGTTCCTCCATGTCTATATATATATATACATATGCTTACATCCCAAGCCCAGGCTATTTGATTCCCTGCAACATACCAGATTTCAGAAACCTAAGGGTGATTAGGACACCCTAGAGGGACACCCACCTTCTGACGAAACCTATGCATCTTGTCTTGTGTTAGCATTTTTTGCCGGAAGGGAGGGTGACCTTTACTTAACTTACTGTCCTACCCCTCCTGACTATCGCGCTCGGTGACGCCCAAAGAGGAACGGTATTGGCGCGAGACGGTCCCTTCAATGTAGACTCACCCCAACAAACTACTCCAACGTACCTGAAGTGGCTCAGGCGCTTCAAACGGTAGCTCTTCCGCACTCCTACTCAACCCAACTAAGACATGTAGAGCTGCAAGCTATGACCAGAAATCCTTCATGGGCCAATGGGCCAAACAGCTAAGAGACATCAGGAAATCTGGGCAACAAACACTCATCCTAGAAAAAGGCCCGAAGAATGCAACCCGCAAACCCCAAAACCACTCCGTAGATCAAAGCTCTTCATGCTGAGTGCTGAGCCCCATACACTGCAAAACCCAGGCTCAAACATGGACTAAGAATGTTGTCCTGATAACTAGTCACTGATGGTCCTAGCTAGGCCTGATGTGCTTCAGCAAGCCCATGCATACCTGAAATGTTGGATCTAACGCGTTAGGCCCCTAAAACCTAAACCCTGAACCCTAAAGCGGAAACCCTAAAACCCTAAGCCCTAACTGCTGAACCCCAAAACCTCAAAACCGGCACCCTAAACCCTAAAGCGGCCGGGAGGCAAGATGTGGGGCAGCTCGGTGTGCCAAAGGAGCCCTCGAACATACGAGGTGTGTCCAAGAAGCCTTGGTCTTTGAAGTTTACTGGGTTAAGGGTTTACATTCGGTTAAGGGTTTAGGGCTTATGTAGCCAGATCTTATACCATGCTTGACACCCTAAATAGTAGTTTCCATTTTCTTCTCCATTATCCCAATATACCCCCCATATACACCCCACCAAAGACCCCCTACCCCCCCCCCCTTGGATTAAGTGATTAAGCTTAGGTTCTCTGGGTGCTTGCTCTTTGGGATTATCTAGAGATAGCCCTGAGAAACTCCCATATGGTCGGCTCATAATGCTTCATGGCGAGTATTCGGAGGTCCATGGGCTTTGTGGAGAAGAGTCTGGATGAATCTAACTTTGAACTGTGTGATTCTCCAAGCCTGGTGACACACATAGCCAACTACAACCTCAATTTGCGGTGAGGTCGGGCACTTAGAAGGCAGCGTGCAAATATGAACATATTTGGCTAGCATGGAAATAACCACAATCATGATTTTCAAAAGTTCAAGAACGGCGCAAGGCTGCCAATCTTACTTATCACCAAAACTACCCGTGCCGTGGTGCCTCTATCCTTGTATCCCAACCCCACAGTTTACCAATTCCTGTAGCTTTCTTTACCCGCTTTATCCTGACCTGCTGCGAGTAACCTTCCCCGGCGCCTTCATCCCGTAGGTTGTACAGCTACCCGTTCTACTTTGCTCTTACCTTGCTCATTATCTGCTAGCCTTGTCTTTTGTCCCGCCAGCTTCTTTGCCCTGCCCATGACCCCTTACCTTCCCTCACTGGTTCTCATGCTGCGGATATGGCATGGGTCCCAGACAAAAGAACTGAGTTCGGGTGTCATTACTCCCGGATTCGCTGGCACCAGGCGTAAGGCCTTCAAATGTTCATCGCTTCTACTCATGTTCCTCCAGCCGGTGCTGCTACAACTACTGCCACACCACCCCTTTCCTGCGCAAAGCTCCTGGCTTGCGCAGTTCCCTCTGACCATTGAAGGCTGGAGTCCAGTTCCAGATGCGGATGGACTCGGCCGCCGGCTCAATGAGGCGTTGTTGGGATGGGCTTGGAGAGGAAGAGAATTCAACAGATGTACCCTCACATGGGTCCCTCTCCCTAGTGTGCTTGCGCCTGTCAACGCGACCGACTATACCGCAAAATACGCCAAAGGTTGCAAATATTTCATTCTCATCTTTAAGAGGCAATCTTTGGAGTGCACCCTTGGGGATCGCATAGTGACTGTCAAGCTCTCCAACATGAGGCTTCCAGAATTGTAAGGAGTTGGGCAGTCTTTGGGATGCAAAGGGCTTACCGTCAACAGGCATGCCTTATGGAGACCTCTACTCTCCCAAAGGCCTTATCTGATTCCAAAGAGCTCCTTGAGTTTCTTAGGAACTGCTGGAACTGGCCAAGTAGGATTTCCGAATGTAGCAAGATTGGGGAAGCTTACCTTCATGGCCTTCACTAGGTGTGGATGATGCTATGAACGATCCTTAGGCTTCTCATGGGCAATGGCAAGCCGAGCTGGACACTCACTGGAGATGATACGAACCAAGCTGTGAAGATTAATGTCGACGATGAGAACAAGGCAGCAGCAATAGTGCCACTAATGGTGCCCTAAGACCTAAATCCTGTACCGTTAGAAAGGGTACTGTGGATCCAGGTCAGCTCTTCACCCGCTGAAGCAGGCATGCAGGTTGTACCCTGGATTGTGCGCGAAGCTTTCCAAAGTTCTCACAAGGATCTCACCGCATTGCAATGATGAAGCGGAGTGACTGCACAAGCAGATATGTTGCAGACAGAAATCTTGGCGTAGCTTTATGCAGCTACAGGGCTGAACATGTTCAAGCCGCACAAGGTATGTTGCATTCCTGTTGCTGAACGATATCCTGCTTCGCCCAGGTTCCCTATGTCCTAGGAACTTCACCAGTTTTAGCGCCCTAGGCAATGCTAGAGTTACTCCATCAACAGTTTTCAGGGTGTTGCAAAAGATCTTTCTTGTGATCCTCTGGTGCCTATTAACACTATGCATTGTCGGGATGACTGCCAAATTGTCATTTGCAATGGCTACCCATGACATGGCAGTCTGTCACACTCGTTTTCATAAGCTCTCATGCTCCAATGCTTGGTGTTATTGTCCCGAGTAACCTCAAAAACAAGCCCAGGGGAGCGTTCATGTGGCAGTTCCATCAACAAGTGTACCAAAAACATAGACGCCCAAAGCACTAGAATTTCCATTCTGAGGACCCTCCACAGTGGAACCCTGTACCCATAAACCGTAAACTGCCAAATTCCCAAGCCCTGAGACCTGCAATGCCCGGGCGCCACACCCTATCGTCACTGCCTGAACATATAATGCCAGGCCTCGGGATAGGTTCAAGGGTGTTTTAGGGCTCATGCGGCGCAGCATAAGGAAGTATATAGTATAGTATCAGAGAACTAGTGTAGTATGACATAGCGATGTAGTATACCCTATAGTCTGTAGCTAGGAAAGAGTAAGTAGCAGGCTCCCAGCATTTTCACACAAACAGAAAAGCCTCCGTCCAGTTTCATGTACTAGTAGCAACCCAAAACCCCTTGGCTCGGTGGCCTTGCTTGCAAAGACGCAAGCTCACAACACGAAACAAGTTGGTCAGTTCTGGAACGGAAGGTCATCCCATGCACCCCTACAAACTAGTTTAGGGCCTCGCACATGTTGAAAGACGCGGGGCGTCTTGCCAAACAAACATACAGGGCATCATGTATTTCCATATTATGGAACTTTCTCAAAGTACGCCCCTCTCAAAGTATGGCCTTGGAACCTGAAATTGAGAACTCCAAACTTACAAGCTGGTTCATAATGCGGGCTGGAAACAGAATGGGATGAAAGACCACGTTGAAGACCTTGGACTGCATATACACTTCCGGTTGTGGGGCTTACAAGAATAGTTATAGAAATTCACGTGGTTATCTAGAGACCATGCAGGATGTAAATGCAAGGACTCTCTGAGAGTGTGGGATATTTGTGGGCTTGGCTTCCGAGCTTTGATGAGTGTTGCGGCTGAGCGTGGGCAGGATTTAGGGGCTATAGGCATTGCAGTATTCTCTCAAAAAAGGCCTACAAGAACACTGGCGATGCTGAAATAGCTACCAGTATCCCTTTGAGGTCCATTTGAGGTACCCTATACCACCATAATTATACAAGGAATCTAAGGCCATACAATTTAGGCTTCTGCGTGGCAGTCACATGTATTCAGGCTCCTACCTCAGAGGGGTGCATTTGAGCAATGTCTAAACTCCTAGTATCCGCGTTAGGGTTTAGGGTTTAAGGGTTTAGGGTTTACGGTCCTACATAATCCGCTCAGAAGCCCAGGGAAGCTGGTATGGCAGTGGGATACAGGGGCCTATCTAATTAGAATGGGGTTTTGAGGTATAGTTGGAGAATAAGGTTTTGGGGTAGTTTATATTGCGATTATATAGGAAGTATCAGGGGATAAGGTCGGTAATTATTTATTTGATGTAGGCTTCTACAGTAACTACAAGACTCAACGTGTCCATGGTATGACGGGAAAGAAAACCTTCTTTACCCTCACGAAGTGAGAAAGAGGCCAATCCTAGAAGTCTTAGGAAAGGATAGGTAAAACCCAAGAGAAACCCAGAGTTCATAATTTGAGGAGCCTCAAGAAGTCATCATTATGACCCTGTCAGTGTTCGCAGTTCTACAGGCGCTCTATATTGAATACCATTCACTCAGCAAGGGGCTGCAGATGGTAACCTGAAATATTGTTGTTGCACTTGGGAGAAAGTCTTTCAATGTTCAGAGGTTCAAGTTTGCCCTGAGGCTTGACTCCAACATCCTACCCCAAACCTGCTCCAAAACTCCAGGTCCAAAGCACATAGCGAAATCATGTTGATGTTGGTCTTCGTAATCTCTGCAATGAAGCCCCACACAAGAAAACCTAAACAAAAGTTTCCATGCCATTTTCCATTTGCTTCTCCATAAAGTAATATATCCAAAAACCCAAATTACCTCAATACAACCCCTTTGCAATCCCTACATCACCCTTACAGCTTCTCTTTTCCTTCCATTCCCTAAACCCTTTACACCCCCTATGTATCCCCTGCACAGAGGTCATGTTTTGCCCGCTAGCGCTTGCGCTCCAAGCGCGATTGGCGCTGCTTGCGGCTCTTACTCACCTGCGGTCAGGTTTGGGTTTAGGGTTTAGGGTTATTGTTGAGGGACCATGGAATCGCCAACTACAGTACAGACTCACCAGGGTTGACCCAAAGAAATACCAAACTAAGGAAGGACCCCAATGATCCCTCCACGCGTGTGTGCGCTTCCACTGGATCAATTCACAACATGACCCTACAAAGGCTGACAGGAAGTCGTAAATGCACTGCATTTTCAACACCTCAGGTACAGCATACCCTATGCTCTCAAAACCCTGAATCACGCGTAGACTCTGGTTGCCTTGGCATAAGCTTCCTGAACCTTTGCTTCCATCGATCCTGAGCCCTGTCGTACACCAGCAAGGACCCTTGTTTGCAAAGGGGGCTTTTAGGCCCTCAAGTGGATATATCATACTTGAAAATCTGATTTAGCTGAGAGCCCATTTGCTTTAGAGAGTTTTGTAATGACTTCTGTAAAGTGACTGCTGTCGTTGACAAACTGCTTCTTGCTTTTGGTTCGCTGGGCGACGCTTCCTTGGCATGATCAGCCGTCCTGACAATTTACCAAGGAAAAAGGGGGCAATCGTTACGCAACAACACTCTTGTGGATCCGACAGCCCCAACAAAAATGCTAAGCGAGTCAAGTTCATAAACTTGGTGTCCCGTACATTACATCCTTATATGGAATAGCGTCCTGTTCCAGAAGGGACCGTATCATAACTGTAAAAATCACTTTGGGAAGCCCTCAGGTACCTGGGCAGCAACTTCGAAGTGCTTCGCAGGGCAGCAGTGGAGGTAGCGATCAAGGCAATAGTGCACGATGACCTGGTGGCAATTTTGTTATGGGTTCGGCGAGCTGTGTATTGACGTCATTCTCCTACGTTTCTTGAACTGCTCTTTTCTTCTTGTAATGCCGTGTAAGACATCCCAAGCATGGAGGGCCCCAGATTGTGAGCGGTGGGCGTAGCGATGTTTAGGAGCGCAAGGGTTCACGGGACTGAGGGGTGTGGGGGTGCAGGGGATGAAGGGACCTGGGCTTTGATGCTCAGCCACCGTTCTGATTGGACGTAGCAGTTGAATGGTATGTTGAGCCTGACAGAACTTAGCACACATTACCCTTGGGAAAAAAGGGACCCTTTGACGTAAATATAAGGAATCCCACGCCCCAAAAAGTATAGAGGATCCCTGACATTGATCCGGACAACACGAGTTCACAAAGGGACTCATCTCGCAAGCCAGGTGCTTATGAGAGTGAACCTCTCTGACGTTACAGTTTGAGGGCTTACAGCGGTGCAGGGTCATGGTCTTGCTTTGGAGCTGCTGCAAGGATTCAATTCCTGACCCTCATGCGTACACCCTACCTCAATTTTCTGGCAAACGTTTGAAGCAAATGGGTTTACCATGAACAGAGATACCCTGCCCTCTTTCTTTTCAAGGTGTCTGTTCCTGAAATCAAGCTGAAACAAGGCACTCAAAACATGCCACCCGGTGCTGGATCAAAGGTCTGATCTTAAGGGCTTGAAGCTTGGCATCTCAAGCAAAATGGGCTGGAAGCTTGTGTTTGCTAGGGCGGGGTTGAAGTTCCGCAGGTACTGCAGGTGGAAGGCTCTCCAGTACAGACTTCCTTTGAATGCTCGCGATCAAAGTTAGCTAGTACAAAAGTCCAGCTTCAACCTTATAGGATTTAAAAGAGTTCAGCTTCAATCTTTAGGATTTGACCCTGACATGATTCCGCTCAGATGATGGCACACTATGGCACACTGGTACAGGACGTTGCTAGTCATCTATTAGAGATGTGAAGCTTGGGCAACTCATACCTTTGAATGCCCTGAGTTAGCGATCCAACAAGCTAAAGAGTATGGCTTAGGGGGACCCAGATGCTGTTGAATACGAACAATGCCATGGGACAGCAGGTCCTTTCAAACTCATGTGCTAGTTGCTGCGAAAGGCAAGCATTGGGATCCTAAGCTTCAACCAGCATAAACATCAAACTCTGCGAATGTAGAGGCCCGTTTTGGTGTAGGATCCTTGCCTATAGGGTTTGAAGTTTTGGGTTGAGGGTTTAGGCCTGATCTGTTCATTCGTCTCGATACAACTCCGTGACCTGCACGACGCAATGTACCCTGAACTCAAAGAGCCTGGGAGTGTATTGCAGAAGCCATTGATTAAGGACTATATCTGAGTTTGGTTCTGGAAGAAGCCATGCCCACCCTAGCACTCCCCTCGTATTCAAAGGATTGACCCTTAACATCTTGTCAGAAGACTTCAGAGAACATTTATGGCGACAGCCGAGCTGCGATGCAATGGCTGCTGAGCAGCACAGTAGGCCCCAATGACACCCGAAACACCTGCGTCCAAGAGTGAGTCTAAGTTCCTGTGGTTGTAGAGACAGAAGCCGGGGTCGTGCGTTCTTATGCCGGTTCATGTCTAAATCTCCGCGTTGCCGAAGCACCTCTTTCTCTGGTTTCTTTCTTTGACATGGCTGCTTACTGTAGAAGCTTTGGGAGCACTCATGTATGCCTTTCCTGCTACCGGGCTACGTAAGGTAGGATGTATAGGTACGGTGCCAGTGAAACAAGAAAATCCCATGCATGTGCTCCCCAATATTTCCAACGGCTATAATAAAGGACCGTCTACTCGTGGAAACCACCGCAACGACCCTACGTTAGCGCATCCTACAATCCAGATGTGTTTATTAGCTGTCCCACATTATCTCGATAAAGGCCTTCAAAAAGGGACTATCGCTCATACCATTCTGTGCCATAAAGAATCTGGACATGACATTGGAGACTTTGCCAACTTCTGATACCATAGCATCATGAAGCCAACTAGTCTCCACATAGTTCAGAGCAACATGGGTCCTTCTTACAGAGACCCGCAGGAAGGCCCCGCAATGTTAAGAGCACCAGAAATTACTACGGCGCGCGACAGGGATCCCTGCATACTGTCGAGTGTAACGCGGCAGAGTATAAGCCTGTGGAAAAATGTTTTACATTGATAGGCCAATATTGTTGCTAACTATTGGCGAAGATGAGTCGCGCCAGCAGGGAGTAAGAAGCAAGCTTAACCGTTTTGGGGAGGGTCGTGTTTCACCTTAGGGGTAGCGGAAGGGGAATTCCAGGAGCCTATAAGTCTTAGTGCCACAAAGCCAAATCAATGGAGTAAGCCCAGGAGTAAGAGTACTTCTCCAAGGCTCACAATCTAAAAGCATGGATTGCTTCGCATGAGTTCATGCTTCGCATGAGTTCAAAGGTCTTGCACTTTGTGTCATAGTCTAGCTTCCCATGACCTGCCCGAACATTTGGCTTCCTGGCGCATGCTTAAGTGCCTATCAGACAGAGTAAGCCTGGACTCCAGGCTAGAAACGCATTTGAGACGCGAAAGCGCCAGCCATTTGCCCGAAGGGGAACATTACGCAGCAGACACGCAGTTCACAACAGAAGCCTCTTTGTTGGATCCTTTGCATGGTTGGGAAAGCGCATGGAAGTCTATGGCGTCTCAGTTCTGAGATCTGTCCACAGGTGGGCTCTACCCCGCGGCTGATATCTGCATTACTCATGGACATAATGACCCCTTTTGTCAGACCTTGCTTTCCCATCTAAACCCACCAAGCAATCCGATCTTGATGATGAGCTAGTTTGGAACTCCCTTGCTAGCTGCCCGATAAACCAACATTGCTAAGAAGACCAACTGTTTGAAAGATGTGGGTGGTTGTCAACAATAATGGTGCCTTTTAGGGTACACTACATATTAGGTGCCGTATTATAATTGGGATCCAAAAAGGGACCATAATTTTGACAACCACCCCTGTGTATTTTCGGTATGGTCTTAGCCTGGAACGTCTGCAAAATTTGCTGAGCATTCCACAGCCTCACGTGAGTGGATCCTCTATGCTGGACATTTCCCAAAGGGTCCATGTAGGTATATGGTACATACTTAGGGCCCAAAGGGGTTCCCATATACCTACTTTAAGGCCCAAGTATACCCCGTATAGCTACATGGGCCCCTTGGGTTTGTACTAACTTGAAGTACAAGATACCTGTATATACGGCAAAGGTCTGTCTATCCTACCACCCTTCTTGTAGTTCGTGGAGGGGGAGAACCCTAAACCCTAGACCCTGAACCCCATATGTGAACCCGGCTAGGATCCTGAGAATGTCTCGGGGGTGCTTCGTGGGATCCCCTCAAGGGCCAAAATGTTGTAGGAAGGTCCTTTGGGGCAATATGGGGGGATTCTTAACAAAGAGGTTCCCTTTGGAATGGTGGTTCAAATGGAGTAGTGGGCGCCGTAAAGGTCTTCGGAAAATCCCGCTCCCTCATGGCTATCATACACTATTCGTTGCATAGACCTTAACATCCAGAAAAGTGGTGCTGGCTCAAGTGCTACGGTCAGAACAACACTGACAACACTCCTCAGTAAAACACGTTCAGGAGACTATGCCCTTCCAAGCGAACTTCGTCAGTCTCTCACGCTGCTTTTGTGTTTCACAGAAATCCTTTGCTCACGTAAAAACAAAGAGAAAGCCACATAGACACCCCGAAGCGTGCAAAATCTCAATCCCCAAACCCTAAACCAAGATTCATGGGCCCCTACCAAGAAAGCCATCTACCACCCTAAGCCGCGGTGCCAAACAGCGGTGAGCCCTAAAATCATCTTCGGAGCCTTTGCCTTGAAGACCGGCATCTCAAAATCAAGGTCCAGTCAGAAAACCCCTATACAATCCCACTTTCCATTTCATTTCCATTTTCTTTTCCATTTGATTCTCCATTATTGTGGTAATATTGGGTACCAAAGTATCCCCAAATAGCATACTACAGTCAGTAATCTTACTTAGGTGGAAGCCCCCCCACCCTGTAGTGGTGACTATAAGGGGCATTGATGACTGCAATAGTGTCCTCTGGAGCAGAGGGTAGTCAAAAAGCCTACTGATGAGGTCTCATGGGGCCTGTCATGGGCAGACCTCCTTTTCACAATAACCTGGGTACCGCTCGAGATGCTGCCGTACAGCTGCTTCATGTGTAGGACAATCAGGGTTAAGGGTCTGAGGGCTTTTGGTCATTAAAGCCTTATGTGAGTTGGGTTTTAGCAAGAACTTTTGAAGAGGCTTCATGGTGGATACATCGCCCACCCGTTGCATGAAGCTTACGCTATCTGGGACTATAAGCAATCTACCCAGAACCTCCTACGTAGGTGTTTTTGGGGTTGTGCATAATATAACCCCTCACCAAAAACCATAACAACCCAAAACGGAACTACATAGGAGCCCGAGGGCAGACTCAGGCATGTGTATGCGTCTTGTGGCAAGGCTTATTAGCAAAAACTCTCAAACTGCTGTAGTAGCAAGTCGTCACCATACAGCTCTGAACTCATGAAACCCATCATCTGGCTGCTGAAAGCTGTCATATTCATTTATGTCCATCAATATTTGTTGTACAGCTACGATTACTGTCCTCGTATGGAACCACCAGCGCTAGAAACACTAGTTGTGGTAGGATTGGAGTGGCAGCAGTACAGTAGGCGTAGTAGCTGGACGAGCTGTGAAATGGTCAGAGGAGGTACATGGTAGTCTCCCCAGATAGGGGGACCCCAATACAGACTCCAAACTGTCTTAACCCTTATTATTGGGACCCCCACAGGGTACCCCTGTTTTCGAGAAACCCCCACATACTTCGCCATGTTGCCGATCCCCAGACTGAGGGACCTTAACTTCAAGAATGCTCAAACTAAGCCCAACGAGATTCCACAAGTTGAATCTCTGACCGTTCGGCCCTGCAAACAAACGGCGCCCGATGCCATCATGCGGGCAACTATCGTCATTTTGTGGTCTTTTTCCTGCACTTGGGAATGCGTCAATGAATTGCCCACATGTCACTGCTGAGGCAGGCATACCAGATAGGTCTTTGGGCGAACAATCATCCATTTACAGTGCTTGTCCAAAAAGTCGAGTCTTGAATCTACCTCCACCTACAACGGACTGCATGCAAGACCCATCTGCCAGTTATCCTGGTAAAATTTCTGACCACACCAGGCTCCCTGGCTCCTTTTCAGTGCTAGCTTAATCAGGACTGGAAAGGTCCTGGAAAGAGATCAGAGGTCTACCTGAAGAGGCATGAAATCTAAGGCCGGCTTCCAGGGGGAACCTCATAAGCTAAAGTCCTTAAAGGGGATCATATAGGGGACTACTATAGGGGCTACGAAGGGGGATACTAGGAGTTTAGACTATGAGCAACTGGACAAATTCATTTCTATCCAGTTGCAAACTTCGAGAATGTTGAGTGAAATGTGGTCCGATCTATCTAGAATCTCAACACCGTCACTGCGTAGAAGAGAGTCCCAGATGTCTGTAGAACTTGACTATACATGTAAGACGCACCTGAGTGCGGCATGAATCTAATACTGGCGTAGCAAAGTGTGGCAACCAGTCATGTATTGCAATCTCTGAATCCTCTGTGTGGGCTGATTAGAACTTTGAAGTTCCGTACCCACATGCCTCCGATCGCGATTGAGGCAACCTCGCATTGCGCCAGTCGAAAAATCAGGAAGTTACAGTTTCGAGAATGACGGCAGTATGAGTTTCGAGCCGACAAACTTTTACAATCAACAACAGAGCAAAACAGGCAAGATGGTGAACAACGCATCGGATGACATGACAAACTATGTGGCATGATGGCAATTAGTCTGTAGGGTCAGTTTCGATATTTGTGCGCGGATCTTCGCGGAAGCTGCGACCCTGGATGCAAGGTCTATTCCTTTTTAGCATTCGCTGCTTGCAGGATGCAGGGTTTCTGGGTCAGCCAATACTGACCCCAGGAGCCTGGTTCGACGTCACAAGAGCGTAAGGTACGTGCTGCCCAGACAGACGAGAAAAGTTCCGCCTCCTTTTGGGCGAACAGGCCCAGCGAGCGCAACAGCCTCCATGACATAGACGATGCTCCATGTTTTAGGGCCGTACAGACCTGGGGGCTTCTAAGAACCAGGGCTCTCGTTTTTGGGGCCTTCATGATAAGGATTACAATGTATTGGTATCGATAATTTGGCAGATTCATGGATACTACATGAAACTACCATTTCGTGATGCTTAGGCGTGCCCAGATATCTCCAGCATAAGATGCAGCAATTTTGGGCGTTGAAGCTTAGACAAGCATGTTCCTCGCAGGGTCTGTGGTCTGGCGACAGCTCTACGCATTTGCAGGAATGAACGTTCAACTCCCTTTCCCACACCGCAGGCCTGATGTAAACGTCCTCTTTCAATAACAGCCTATGTAGGCTTTGTAGACCCTGCAGGACCATCGTTTTATGTTGTAGATTCCATATGCTTGTTATGGCTAGCATCCTGCTAAACAAGGGCCGCTTGAACGCCTCTCTTGCAGAAGCCTACACTGACCTTCACGCCAATATGTGGCGCGGCCTGATCCAATCCAGATGGTACCCAGCGCCAGGAAAAAATGGCACCGATCAAGTCGAGCTGCTAAACTCTGAGTCCTTAAGCTAAGATATTACTTAGATCCTCCATCTACCCTCTATACACCCTAAATGGGGACCATATACCCCTATATTTAAAGGATACAAGGAGGGTCCTGGTAGAAAGCCTCCCAACCCTCAAGCCTAAGTCAACCAATGGCCCATCGCACGTCATGTATGCCACGCCCCAACAGGTATGGATGTTGGTATGTGGGGTGTCAGCGCTTCGGATTGAGAAACCCTCAAATCATCCTTTAGTAAACGCGCCCCCATCCCCCCAATAATAACAGAGCCCCCCAAATATGAAACCATTATATAGTAGCTTCCTAAAATAGGGGGACCCCCATATAGACCCCCAGAATACTATAATCCCTATTCTAGGAACCCCGATATTATACTGGTGCCGCTAATTCTGGGAAACCTTCATATGGTAGCGAGAATACTTCTCATTAGCGGAGTTGGGCTTGGTATAAGGGGAGGGGGATGACAAGAGGCAGAGAATAGGCAGGGTTAGGGTTTAGGGTTTAGGGGTTTAGGGTTTAAGGGGTTTAGGTTTAAGGGTTTAGTGAGGGCAGGCTTTCACATGCTCATTTTAAAGGACTGTAATGGGGACCCCAAACAGGGAATCACAACTACATGTGTATGTTCTTACTATTTTCCTGCTATATTCTTGGGTTCCCTGTTTTGGGGTTCCCAGTAGCGTCCATGATTCTGCAAGGCTTTGGCCACAACATGCCATGCGTGTAAACGCTATAGCAAACGATTATAGGCACGTAGGAACACCTGCTCGCACGCAAGACGCTTCCTATCCCCTCTAAGATGGCTCCAGAACGTAATGTAATAATTTCCATTTTCTCTTCCATTATCCCTATACAATCCCAATATAGTATATTGGCGTTGTATAGGGATAAAGTACCTCTACCCTAAACCTCAAACATGTTGGAATTAGCAGTAACGGCCACTATGCATTCCTGAAGCATACATCGGCAGTCGAAGCACGGTCTTGCCTTTAGTGCGTCGAGCTGGGAACCTTCTGACATCTGAATGTCGTGCAAACGTCCAAGACCATGCAGCCGCCCTCGCTGATAGGGCAGAATTGAATAAGTGCTTCCTGTTTTTGAGTTTATGACTCAATATTGAGTTGCCATAATGGGGGTCTCTAGCAAGAACAGCAGGGGCATCCCGCGGGCACCTCAGATGCACCGAGATTTCCAAGAAAGCTAAGGGATCCTTCTGAGGATAGTATAGGGAATGTGAGAAATCGAAAGTCCCACGTGGGAGGCTGGTAATGTTAGTAAAGATGACAAGGGTATTTTATGATCGTAAACCTAGTAACTGAATTGGGGCTACAGGTTGAAACCCATCACCTCGCTAGAACCTGAGTGATGTTGAGTTAAATCACATGGAGAAAGCGTTCCTGCCTCCCTCAAACCGCTTGTTTACATGGGGGTGGTTGTCAAAATTATGGTCCTTTTTTGGGTACCCTAAATATTTGGTGCCGTATTATAATAGGGACCCAAGAAGGGACCATAATTTTGACAACCACCCATGGTATGGCGCGAAGATCTAGATCATGTCTTGGGGGCTGAATTCCAGCTGCATGTGAGTCTGATCTGACGGGAGCATGTTTTGGCTTGGTAGGCGCCCTGGTACTTCGGCCTCTAGTTGAAACATGGCTCCTCATTGGACTAAAATTGTTTTCATACTTGATTATTGTTTATTGGATTGAGCATAACAAGAAATGGACGTTATGGCCACGGGTGTGCCAAACACATGGAGATGTGTGTGCAGAATACCAAGAGTAGAGCCCACACAAGACGCAGCAAGCAGGCAAACGAATACACTGGAGTTTGAGTGCTGGATTTCAGAAGGGTAGCAACTGCATGTTTCCACGGTGTTTCAACAATAATTACTTGCCATGGGGCTTTGGTATGTACTACATTTCGTCCAAAAATTGGAACAGCACTGACAGCTACTCTAGCTTCTACAATGAAGCCGATGAACCAAAAGGGGTTGTCAAGGCAGATGTCTTTGTCTTTC
This sequence comes from Symbiodinium pilosum, assembly GCA_905231905.1. Classification (NCBI taxonomy): domain Eukaryota; class Dinophyceae; order Suessiales; family Symbiodiniaceae; genus Symbiodinium; species Symbiodinium pilosum. The sequence continues at coordinate 101,076 of CAJNIZ010019113.1, forward strand.
TAGTTGCTGATAGGAAATATGGGAACATCACCCCTATATAATCCCCATATAATACATTCCCTGATTCCCTACCAGCCACAACCATTAGTCAACAACAAGTCCGGACAGCCCCTGATCATGTAGCACCACGAAATGGAAGGACTTCCAATCCCAAAATCCAAATTTAGAGTTGAGGGTTTGGGGTTCAGGGTTTCCCTGAACCCTAAACCCTAAACCCACCCTAAACCCTAAACCTTAAACCACACATCCACCCTAAACCCTAAACCTTCAAGCTCAACCCAAAAACCAAGGATCACGGGAGCTCAGGGTTTTCCCGGCTTTGTGAAAATAAGCAAAGTCCAGCCAAAAACGCAAGGTGATCTTAACACACCAGGGAGCCTGCTTCAAAAAGGAGGCAATGGGACAAAACAGTGTAACTGAAACTCGGATGCCTGACGCAAGAAACCTTACAGGGAAGCCATATGAGCTATAGTCTAAACTCCTAGTATCCCCCTTAATAACCCCTATGGTACTCCCCTATATAAGTCCCTATATAACCCCCTTTAAGGAGTTTAGACTATAGCTCATATGTCTAAGATCTTCTCGTGAAGCCTGCAAAGCATGGGCTCCGGCTGCATTGGGAAAGGTCTGGAAGAAGAAGGGTGAAACATTGCCAGCGCACAAGTCCGAATCGAGTTGGAGTTTAGGGATGGTCTATCTCGGTACTGGGCCAACCTATACTTTGAGATGACTGTAGATGACACTCTGAGACACAACAGGGCCATGCAGATTAGTCTGCTCATCTTTTTGCATTTGCTAAACTGCTAAAACTTTGAAAGCCGCACACTCTGAAAGCCCAGCAGATCGAGCTCCCGGAGTCCTACATGAACCCCAGAAAGGGGTTAGGGTTTAGGGTCTAGGGTTTGGGGTTTAGGGTTTCGGGTGTAGAATAAGGGCCTTTGGCTTTCTTGTCGTGGTTGTGTTCTAGCCATTATTTCACCTACTTTTGTGGTCTAGGCATTTGAGTGGGTCGGCCATAATGACCCCTGGGAGCGTAACATCAGCGTACTGCGGATGGAGGAAATCCTGCGCCCTGATTCCTATTGAGTAGAAGGTACGAAAGGTGATGCAAGACCTAATTTATCCACAAGCAACGCAGTGAATTTATAATTCATGTTGAGGCATATCTGAGGTGAACGCATGCCTCTGGGTGATTGCTACATGTGTAACTGGACAGGTTTTGTCATCCTCCCTCGGGGTTCAGTGCTCTCTGAGTGTTGAATAGAACTTCTGGTGCTCTGTGCCAGCCACAACCAAGGTTACTGTGTGGGGTCTAGCACACTGCTTTGAAGTGATGATTTGCAGTTTGGTGCTGGAGGGGACACGTGCTAGTTGTCATGTGTTGCCGAAAGACACATCGTAAAGTCGCGGATGATTGGGACACTCCCATCTGAAGTCCTACACTTCACGCTAAGTTGGACAGACGCCTATACAGCTGTAGCTGCTGGGGAAAGGCGGAGAGTTAAGGCTCAGGGAAGGGCTCGGGCCGGGGTCTGAATACTTTGACATGGTTTGCGATATGCCTATCAAAGCTATGGAGCTCAAGAGGGGCTACATGACTGGTACTCCGTCAGGCTTTCTACAGAAAATAGCCGCAATATGGTAGTTCCCAAAACAAGGGGACCCCAATATAGACCCCAAAATACTGTAGTCCTTATTATAGGGACCCCCAAAAAAAGTTACCCCTAATTTTGGGACACCTCCATATCAACCTGTAGGCATGCTCTGAGGGCTTTCACGAGTGCTGAGCATTGCAGTCTCAGGCCTGGGCTGTGAATGGTGGATGAACCAGGGCCTTCTTTGTACCCTTAATTGGGGATATATGGTCCATAATAATGGGTACTTAGGCCCTAATAGAGGGTAGGAGTAAGATCTTGGAAGAGAGCCCCAGTTCGAGGATTATGGTTTGCGGCTTTGGGTTTGGGTTGAGGATTTAGGGTTTACTGTAGGGTCGATGTTTGAACGGTCTTAATCCGGCTCCGAGGTAACTGTGAATATATAGGCGCAAGGTTGGGCTTAGTCGCCTCCAACTTTTGAGGGCTTTGAAATCCTGTGCCCTCAGCCTTGGGTTGCGGAAATGTCTCCATCTTGGTCAAAAAAACGTCGGGCTTAAGTCGAGTTTCCCGCCGTGGTTTTCGTGTGTGTGAGAGATATCCGTAGTGTTGCCTTCTGCCTGGTGGGGACTTACATGCAACACAAATAGATTATAGTAGTTTCCATTCTCTTTTATCCCCAATAGAACCCCAATATGCTATAGTAGTTTCCATTGTCTTTTCCATCATTCCCAATATGAGCCCACTATAGGCCAGCTTCAAAGTCAAAAAACCCAAAGCACTAAACCACTTCAGGTTATGCCTGCTTGGATGAGGAAGTTGGGTGTGTGGGATGACGCTCCTGGTTGGTAACCCTAAGGGTCCATGTACCCAATAATTGGGTACTTAGGGTTTTGGTAATAGTAATTACAGTACAGGTTTTGGGTAAGTATATGATTATTAAGTACTTGGACCCTTTGGGTAAGCTATACAAATTCCCGTTGTGACCCGAAGCTCACACCACCCCAGAGTGGATCCATCTCTAAGATAGTCCACCCTTGGCGTCCCAATGCCTACATGCTCGCTTCCGGAAATTACCTGGAGGCATGTCCGGCAGACTGAATCGCCCTGATTTCGGTGCCTTCGACCCTGAATACTTCAAACCCTAAACCCTAAACCCCAAACCCCCTAAACCCTAAACACAATTTCTTGACCTGCCAAGGCTCTTCCTCCATTGGAGGATAGCCTAGGCAGCTTTCGGACTCCGGAAATTCGCCGGAACTTGACTGCTCACATCCTGGGATGGGGTAGGATTCAGGGCCTTAAGCTTTAGGACGATCAAGAGTTTAGAGGTGAGGCAATGCAACTCAACTTGAGGAGGTCATGTAGACCCATGGTTAATAACCCCCTTCTTTTTAGGACCTAAGTAATTAGTAGGATGCCTATTACAATCCCTATTCAGTGGAGGGGGACTATTATCAACTTGAGGAGGTAGTATCCACCTTCACTTACGGCTTCTGCGCTCAGCTCAGGACTGTTGGTACACCTTGGGCGTCTGAAGCAAGAAGCCCATTCACAGACAAACAGCGCCCAGTCAGAAACGGCACCATGAATGCAACCTGCCGCAACCTGCCCAAAATCTCAGGATGCATGGGTAAGTGGACTGCATTACACCATTCTACCAGGCACCGCGGCCTGCTCGAAAGTGCTTCACGCGAGCCACACCAGAGTATCAACATAAGGTTTTGACGAAAAGCAGAGTTTCCAATATAACCCCAATGTACTATACTAGTTTCCATTTTCTTTTCCATTATTCCCGATATAAGCCCGATATACTATACTAGTTTCCATTCTTTTTTCCATTATTCCCAATATAACCCCAATATACTATAGTAGTTTCGATTTTCTATTATTCCCAATAGATCTCCAATATTGTAGTAGTTTCCGTTCAGTCTTCCATTATTTCCTATACAACCCAATATACTATAGTAGTTTCCATTTTCTTTTCCATTATCCCAATATAATTGACTCTAGTATTTCCCCAATGGGTAAAGCAGAAGCTGACTGCAGGGGAATAATGGAAAAGAAAATGGAAACCACCATAATATATTGGGGTTCTATTGGGAATAAAGCAAAAGAAAATGACAACTACTGTATTACATTGGGGGTCTATTGGGATACTGGAAGAGAAAAATGGAAACTACTATCATGTATTGGGCTTATATTGGGAATAATGGAAAAGAAAATGAAAACTACTAAATGGTTATATTGGGAATTATGAAGCAGAAAATGGACACTGCTATCGTATCTTGGGGTTACATATATATGTATATGAAGCCCCCAAAGCCATGGTACTGGAACACTTAAAGAAACCCTCCAAATGGAATACCAGCCACAGCACATTAGTTCGATGGCGCCCCGGGGAAGCACTTCAACATTTTCAGAAAATGCTGGCGAGTGATTTGTGATCTTCACCCTGGTGTCAGCACCGCTGACACAACTCCAACAGGATTTTACGTAACTGCTGGCAGGAAACAATGATGGCATAGAACGGCCATCCCTCATGTTCAGACCCTGAATCCGAAGACCTAAATCCTAGTCCTAGTTCAGAAGCCTCGAGTGGCAATTCAAGATCCGTGCTTCTTACGTAGACCGTGGAAACTGATGCGTGGAAAACTCCTAAGGGTACATCCCAGGTCTACCTCCAAGAGTAAGTAAGCTCTAGGCTTTTTATGTGTCAACTTTTGAAGTCTTTAGGCACTTCAGACATCGCCCTCATCTCGTACCTACATCCCTTTCTTTCAGATATTTGGAACGATATAAATAATATCTAAGGTCTAAACCATACCGGCCCTTACTCGTGGGTCCCTATAGACATACCCTGTGTTCACCTTGAACGGCCCCCTAGAATCCCCGTCATCAGGCCACTGGCCCAAACAAGGGGACCATACTTACCACCCTAGAATATGAGAAGATGAGCCGAGGCACGTGCCGGAACGCCTTTAGATGCTCTGCACGTTGCTTGCCATCCTGTCTAAAGGGTCTAACATGATCAGATGTGTTTTTGGTTTGCTCTTTTTATCTTACATAGGTAGAACCAAAACATAACTCGTATAAGCTCGGGTGTTGGTACTTCAGGCTCTGACAAAGGCGTCGGTTGGGTGGCGGGCCAAGGGATCCTGTTGCTCATAACTTCCACACGCCAAGAATCTCCGCAACCAAACACAGAATCCGAACGAGTCTCCACCCCTGCTGCCCTCATTGATTATCCCCATGGACCCAAAACACAACAACCTTCTGACCAGCCCTCCCCAGGTGAAGATCGGTCCTTCTTTCCACTGGTGGATCCTCAGGGCTACAGCCATGTTGGGATGTGTAAGTTCCTACTCAGGTAGATGAGTATAGGGCATGTACAGGTGAGTACATGGGATAGCGTCATGGATAGCGTCATGGGGAATGCTGGCAACGGGTCGTAGTATCTTTGTAACTAGTATGTTGGGTCAAGAGACAACAGCTGATTGTGAGCTTACCAGTTCATTGCGTGCGTTCCGCTTAAGACTGCACGTGTCTGCCCAAGTTCCGGGCCACGCATCGGAGAAGGCATGCGGTTCTGCTAGACTACGGAATCTCAGATCTTAGTGGAAGTTTGCCTTGAACAGCTCTTCCACACATACCAGATCTAGCAGACTAATGTCGGCCGAATGCCCAAAGGCCTATGTGTTGGCACCTTTTGGAAACTGGATTCAGCCCATGAACCTATTGACTGAGGACATAATGAGCTCTAGGCAACTCTCGGCGCAATACCAGTCCTCACAAGAAGCCTTGTGCAACATGTACTTCAGCTTAAACTGAGACAACATGATTTCAGGTGATTCTCCGTGTGTAAGCATGCCTTGGGGTTGAGGTCTGTAGGGCATGAATTGCCCAAGCAGGACGTATAGCCCCCCTGCCAAAATCCACTTGCAGCAATAATAATAGTAATAATAATAGTAATAATAATATATAGCAATAATAAGAATAATAGTAATAATAAGAATAATAGTAATCATCTGTCAAGGCTCCCATGGCTCTCAGGAGCTTGGCCATTTTGGCATCTAGCTGTTTCAGATCCTTAGCACGAAAGGCACTCGAGGGCTTAGCTGTCAGCACCTGCCTGAAAAGTCCTCATCTATGTACATGGATGGAGGGACTTTCTTAAGGGAACAGGCTCAGGATTGAATTGCGCAGGTAAACCCACGCTCAAAAGGCAATTGTGGATGAGTTTGTTTGTGGTGGGCGCAGACCAAGCTGGATACAGTTCTTCCTCCGCGAAAATTACGGAATTACGGTTACAAGGGATGCTTCTGTGAAACCACTTGCAAGTCTAACGTTGGACCTCGTGTGATTTCGCATCCTAAGAGCTGGTGAGCTTCGGGTGATGAGCTGATTAACTAACCTTCAGGATGTCTAAACCCTGAACCCTAAACCCTGAAACCCTAAACCCGAATCTATACCCCATTATACTATAGTAGTTTCCATTCTATTTTCCATTATCCTTATATAACCCCAATACAACCCCTAACCCCCTGCGCGGGACTTGGCACGGTACAAACGACGAGGCGACAGATCCGCTAGAAGGTGAAGCAGGAAAGGCTCATTGATCAGCCTTGGATAATGATAAGCCTGGTATGCCCTGAACCTCCCAAAATTCCTTAGACGGAGGCCATGGAAAGAAAGCAGGACATTATGTAAAACATGTTCAGACATAAAGCCAGATCAGGCTGCATGGAGGATCCTGTTACCTAGGCACAATATATCCCAGGCTACTAGTTCTTCAGCCCTGCGCTCTGTGTCTGGGTGTCATGACGGATTCTTCAATCTACTCAACCCCAGGTAACCAAGAGTGCCCTTAAGTTCCTGAGCAAAACAAGGGCCGCTTCGTGAAAGTCTTGCAGAGGCCAAGAATCCGCATGCATCGCAACCTGATCGATCGCTCTCGCTGGACCCTTGCACCGCATGATGCCATCTATAAACTCTTCCAGAGTGACCTGCAAAAGACAGCAGCATGCAGACTTCGACGCATGTCCACACCCCGAACGCCACCAACCAACAGACCAGGAGAGAGAGAGAGAGAGAGACCCTTCTTTATCATCTTCAATTGGAATTCAGCATGTTTAGGTGGGCGGCTTGTACCGAAAAGAACCCAGTAATTTTCGTCTTCCACCCACCTCATGGGGGGGGGTTGGCACGCCTAATCCGTGAGTTGACACACCTTAGACAGCCTCAGATGACTATTGATCTTTGCTCGTTATTCAATTCCAACCCAGTGAATATTTGGGGTTTCCAAGTGGGGCAAATGGGGGCCCCATTCTGGACCCTAAGCTCCTCTTCGGGACTCCCCCCATTTCTTTGGAGAGCCCCATGTCAGTACTTATTGCTGCAAAGCGGGTTTTTGCATCAAGGAACCCTACCGTACCGAATATTGTCTGCTGTTGCGCTCAATCATGGAACTTGCGCCGGTGGCTGCTTTGACTTACAACTCTAAACATGCCGTGGTGTTACCAAGAAACGACGTTTGACATGAATCTTGCGGCAATACTCATCAGCATGAAGCCCTCCACTGTCATTAGCTATCTGGTCATTCAATGATTTGCTATCGATCATGGGAAACAAGGCATAACGCACTCATCACAAACTACAATTGTTTAATACCATGCGGAAGCCCGTAGGGGCAAAAGTCTTCCTGGCGAGGTGGCCGCAAGGGTTCGCATCCTCAAGTTCTGGAAAGACCGTCCGACATGCTAGCTACCTACCATCTTCTTTGGGAATGTGCGGCCTCTCCGTCACCATTGTCCAAGAGGTGGAACAAAGCCGCTCCTTCATGAACATCTAGGTCCAGTGTCTGAAAATATGCCGCAATCCTTGGATAGCCGTTCATGAATGCCAGAATCGTTCAAACACCCCAGCAACTGGGTCTTGGAGCATCTAGATATTAAGTGTTTGGCATTTGTACCGTTGCGGTTGTATCAGTGCCTGACTTGTACTTCAAGTACTAGTAGGTTTGAGAAAGCCTGTCAGGCCCTGCATGAGTCTAGCAACTGTTGGGGGCAAAGGCAGCGGGAGCCCGAAATGGATTGCGTGTACACCAGGGACACAACTGTAGGCTCATTACACGATTCTGCAACTAGAAAATCTCAACTCATGATGTATATATACCCTAATATAATTTAGTAGCTTCCATTTTGTTTTTCCATTTTCCCTATATAACCCCAATAATGAACCCTAAACCCAGTCATTTACTATACACCAACGTACCTGAGACGGATGAGCACTGAGCGCCGCCTCTTTGCATCTCAAGGTTATATCGGCTCACAAACCCTAAGGGTCCATGTACCCAATAATTGGGTACTTAGGCTTTTGGTAATAGTAATTATAGTACAGGTTTTGGGTAAGTATATGATTATTAAGTACTTGGACCCTTTGGGAAACATTGAGTGCATTCAGTGTCTTCACTGAAGCCTGAGGGCCTATTGTCTTCTTTCATGAAGGCAACAAGGCCTGAGCCCACACCTTTACTCGAGAAACTCTATCGCCAACCAGCGCAGGCAGCTGCACATTGCCACATGTACACAGTCCATGACCACATGTTCTCTCTGCATTAAGCTAGGACTCGAAATGTGTACCTGTGATACCTTGAAGTTACCTTCCCTCCCAATTTCACAGAATGCACATCACGGGTCCTGCAGCCCTGCACCTCGGTAACAACATGTCCAAAGGCCTTCTGAAACAACTGTACCACAGTTTTCTAAGCAGGATAACCCCTCCAGATTGTCTCTCAGCATCTTCTGGTTGGAAAGGATCTCGTTCATTCGCGCCTCTGTGATGATGCCATCACCAGAATCATCAATAGCTTTGAAGATGATCTCTAACCTCATGCACGCGGGAGCCAACAAATAAATTTGATTTCTACAACTCCACACGGCACAAGGCTTAGAGCCTTGGTTGACGCGTGAGGTCCAATCCTGGCATGCCTTGGGCGTCTGCGCATATCATGGCCGAGAGTCATTTTTTTGAGCAAACGGAAAGTGCTGACACACCCAACCAAGCAGCGCGTGGTATTTCGCTTACAGGAAATCTGTGTGGATACCCTTGGGCAATTCCACTGGATGCTAATAACAAAGGGAAGCCACGTGACATGTAAGCATGTTCACGTTGATCTTGCTGCTGCTGCCCTTTGGTGGAGGCACTTAGTTAGATGTTGAATACGATGTTGCTGCTGCCGCCTCGGCTGCTGCTCCTTTTTTTCTCCACTGTCTCTGTTGGACAGGGAATGATAACGATGATGATGATGATGATGATGGTGATGATGATTCTTTGCGCCTGCGGGCAACTGCTGTTGTGAGACACAAGCAGCCAAATTTCTTCACCAAACGCACGAACCACCAGTAATTTTGCGGCTATAGCGCAAACATGCTGCGAGCCTTGCGCGTGTCACATCATCTATCCAAGCAGCTTTTCCACATACTCGGCTTTTTTCCTGAGTTCCGGGGATCTCACAGGAAATTGTACAACAGCAGCTAATCATAACAGCAGGGTAGATTGGCTTTCATGAGCATCAACGCTGCTACCAGCTAACAACAACCCCTTTGCAAGGAACGCGGCTACAAAGCTGAGAGTCGAATGAGGCTGGTTTTACCCCAAAATATCTTGATCCCTACCAATTACTTCAAACTCAAAAAAAACGAGGCTTGCCAATGCTTGCATCCTTTTGAAAATCTAATCCTTGCATAATAACTCACAGCATCCCCGTGAAGGCCGCATTAAAATCACACACCCTACTTGAAGGTTCATACCCTATTTATAACCCCCCTAAATAGCCTTATAGGGGTTACCCCAATTATAAGTAGGGTTAAAACCCCAGTTATAAATAGTTACTAAGTCCCATGAACCTCCAAGTACACACCCGCAGTCCCAGCTTCCGGAGTCTGTCCACCACCATGTGTTCAGCGTCATTCTGCGCTGCGTCCAAGGTATCTTTCAAAAACACAGCGCTGATCACGCGTATCACCGCAAAGGCGATAACCGTTATATATAAAACGAAGAACACCTGAGTTCAGGCTGACAGGCTTCCAGTGGTCAAGACTCCTTTCATCTCCAAACGAAAACAAAACAACATATGCTCTTTCCCCCAACCAAAGGATTTTTATCTTGAAATGTCAAACGACATTTAAAGGTGAGAAACTATTTCGAAGGAAACCCAACGGAGACGGACACAACTTGCGTGGCACAATGCTCTTTAGGAGGTGATGCTTACTAATCAAAATCTGGCTGCGAGGCTTACTTCCTGAAAATTCATCTCGCGTGCTTTAGTGTCTTCCCACCCTCGAACGGCCCCTAAGTCCAAAGCACTGGGTCAAGGATTTACGGCATTTTACATCATTGGGTGTGGGCAGGGGGTCTGTTCGGTCTGGTTGGCATCCCGGTAGGGGTGAGTGCAACATATATGGGGACGGGCATGACGGGTGATCTAGGACAGTGCGTTGGCATGAAGCAGGTTTGCTCCCAATCAAGAAAACACTATGAGTTTTCTGCGAGGCTACGTCACAGGCACCTGCTTGGGCCTATGACGTTGAACGTGGATGGTCGGTGGGCATGACGTTGGATGGTCAGGCTAGACAGGTGCGCGACTAGAGAGGGCTGCCTGCCGAGAGCCGTGGTTGGATCTGGTAACAATGCGCCTGTCCATGATGATTGCTGGGACAATTCCCACATGATTTTACTTGCATTCAAACCGGGTGCCCTGCAGCTGGGCAGCCACAGAAGGTGCCTGGCAGAAGTCTGAGTCAGGGCAGGGCCAGTGAGAGTCCACGGGCTCAAGGTCTCTCCTGCAAAGCCACTATTGCTGAGCGGCCAGGCGGGAGCACCGACCCCCACAGACTTGGGGCCGCGAAGTCGCAAAACAAAAGCCCTGGATGTGTGGACATGAGGACACCAGCCTGGTGTGACGGGAACCCCACCTCTTCGAAGAAAACAATAAACCATGCCGTTTGGGTGGATGAAAGGGTGGATCGGGACCCCCTGCACCATCTCAGGGAGCCTCCGCAAACATCACAGGTAATCCTCCCTCGAAGGCTCAAGGTCCCTTAGGGGCCAACTCACCGGTGCCCACGCAGACGCTGAAGCGCACAGTATCGGCTGCAAAGCCACCGTATCAGTCGCGCCACTAAACAAGATCAGACACTTGACTACAAAACTACAAGGCACATCAAAGATTCATTCAGGTTTTCGGAAAGTGTGTTGCTGTGCCAAGCTCTCCAACTACGAAAGCCTCACTCGTAAACCTTAAGCGATTCCAAACAAACAACAGCTTGACAAGAATGCTTACAAGGCATGATCCCTAGATCTTATTATCCCCGACAACACCAGAACTCTAAACCCAGAAAATCAGCTGAAAGAAATCCTAAGCCACGACATAGGCATGGCTGACTCTTTCCAGGACTGGCCGTGAGTTCGTGGGCCAGTTCCTTGGTTACAGGGAGTCTTAGGTTTAGGGCTTGTGGCTTGGACCCAGGTTTGCAGGAAATTTAAGAAACAGTTATAGTGGGTTAATGGCTTTGAAGTTTAAGGAACAAGTAAGTCACCTGGCAAGAAGGCCGATGGGGATCAGCACTTATTCTAACAGGAGTTTACAGCAGCTTATTATCTCGTCAGGGTCCTGCAAACAGAGATATCAATACCCCGAACCTGTGCAAAACACCTTGGTGGTAGACAGCCTTGCTGAGGGAATCTACAGTCATCACTCCATTTCATGAAGCCCCTGAATTCCCTGGGTATACAAATAATACCTACGTTGGGCCCTAAAGTTTGTGAACATTACCTACATGGGCCTAGTTGGATCCCTTGGGATTCTTGAAGGGTTCAGACCTGCGACATACGCATCATAAAGCCCCAAGAAGAGGAGTTTGCAGACTCACACGTCCTTACCGAAAAGCAAGATCCATAACCTTGCGTGTCCCTGGAAGCCCAGTCAAGCGTGAACAGTTTACGTCAACACTGCTCATAATCCAAACGGCCTGTCACCTTCTCACACGTGACTGGGCCACCAGGGTGCAATCAAGCCGAGCAACCCCGCAAATGTGATCTCGTATAGTGTGTACATGGCTCTGTACGCCGTGCCGTACTTCAACCAAATCACTTCCTCAGTGGCAGCTTCTTTTCACGTTCACATCCTCTTCTGGAGTGGTCATGCTTCTTTTTTACGCTCGTCTCTGCGGATTTCAGGATGCTCTAACAGATCGCAGGAATCGTTGAGATCCCAAGGTGTTGCAACAGGGGAGTAGAACTGAACCAGCGTAGACCAAAGCAAGTAAAACAAACAATTGCTGTACCATCATGCGCGTATCTAAGTGTCGATGCCCAAACCGGTACGGCAGAACGTCACAGTCTTTGGATCTATGGTTTGCTCTAACGGTGCGAAGAATGAAGACAATCCGATGCTGTGATCTTTATCAATCAACATCCAATATCACGCAAGACCTAGGAACAGGGTCTCACAAACGGTAGCAAAGATGTGCAAAGATACCGGGGGGAGTACAGGGCTCCTCCTTTGCTTCTGAAAGCTGGGCCCCCCAAAGCGGGCCTGTAGCAGCTCCAAAGAACCAGCTCTCCAGTACCAAAAATGCTGCGCGCAGACCTAGAACACTATACTATATAGGTTTATATAGGGGTAATATTGGGGCTATATAGGTGTAATGGAAAAGAAAATGGAAACTACTATCCAAAATCTGTATACCCTATAACCCCTATATACTATAGTAGTTTCCATTTTATTTTCCATTATCTCTATATAACCCCTATCCAAAATCGCAAGTTCAACAACCTTGTGACTTGGACGGCTTCTGGCCACCAAGTGGCCTTGTCCTCAAAGCTGGCGGCTTCATCTTGGAGAAAACTTTGCAAAAGGTTCCTGGGCCGTATGTAATATGGTGGTTTCCATCTTCATTTTCCATTATCCCCATATAACCCCAATATACTCTACAGCAGTTTCCATTTTCTTCTCCATTCTCCCAATATAACCCAGGGTGGGCATGACTTTCTACGATGTAGCCGCACATCACAGTGATGGGTTCAACAGCTGAAGAGGTGGAAACCCTCTTCGTCTCAAGGCATGGGGTAGCCCATGTATCATAGTATATTCTAGTATTTCAGAATATACTATCGCATATCACAGTGCATTATAGTATATCAGCATATGTTATATGATCATATATCATTGTATATATTTTTGGAATAGATGAAGGTACCCAAGCTGAAGGTAGCATCTCACAGCAACAGGAAGGAAATTCCCCTATATAGATTTGAGCGAAGCCTGTCTCCAATGCAATAGGATCTGCAGCCCCTGCAGATCCTGCCAAGGCACCCCATGATCAACGCGCCCATTGTCATGAACCTCAGGCTCAGAATTTCCAGTTTGCCACGTCAGGTATTAGCAGCTTCTTGGAAAAAAAGAGAAGCAGAGGCTACGGCACCTGATCAATCTACCCTTATGTACAAGGGAAGGCTTGTGAAGAATGTAGCAAATAGTGGCAACTTTACTATACCATATATAATCCGTATAACCCGTATATATAACCCCAATATATTATTGCCTTTGTCAGCCGGCCGGGGCCCCATTGTTACAAGGAGGAGACCCCTCACCTCGAGAGCTTCTTGATGCACGGATGTAGCGGGTATCCCCTCCTGGACTAGAGGTCAGTATGAATTCTAGTAGTTTCCATGTTCTTTTCCATTATCCCTAAATAACCCCAATATTACCCCTATATAACCCTGTACAATATAGTAGCTTCCATTTTCTTTTCGAGTATCCCGATATTCCCGTAAGATTTCTGGACTAACCATGCCATCAGGGTGCATGGATCCTTGGTGTTGCTTCTTTTCCATATGTATAGGACCCCCCAAGAAGCGCTTCCATTGCAAAAAGGCGTGGGGACGCGAGTGGCAAATCCATCACAACTAAAATTTCAGCCCCTTCAAGATTTCATCGGGGCCACCTTGTTCTTAAGCAATGATGTCACCGACCGTTCTTTCTTGTTCATTTTTGTCCGGCTGTTGCTATTCAGCATCGGCTACTTCTCCCTCCTACTCAACGCCGCAAGTAGACAACAAATGGCACCGCCTGTTCAGCGAGCGAGAGGGCGCCATCTCACAGTGTGCAGGGTACTGGACTCAACCATGTTTTGTAGCTGAAGACAGACTCGGAAAGCGACACAGCAAAAATCAAGCGCGGGGAGGTTGTCCTAATGAACAGGAAGGTCCTTACCGATCCGTAACCCAAAGTCCGACAGCTGCCGAAGTGCCGCCGTAAAGGCATGTAGCCCCAAGAGCATGCGCAGCAACGCTTGAATTCCCGAACATGTACGTAACAAAGTAGGGACAAGCCCAAACGAGTAAGACTTTCAGGAGTTGTGCATCTACCTCACGCCACGCATGGCTGCCTCGCGCCCGACCCTTTCATCTGCAAAGAGCACTAACAGCAGCGCCGAGGCACACCCCCAGCAGCACCATGGCCCAGCAAAGCGAGGGCAAAAAACACTGGCCTGGGCGTGTCATGCAAGTCACAAAGGAGGACTGCATGGTAGTTGGAGAAGAATTATTGTGTCGAGGATATGCCCAGCATCAACTAATACTTTTCATTGGAAGTCGGCTGAGAATCATTTTTGTGAACAGGCTCACGAAAGGGGTGATGCGAGATTGCTCGAACTTCCCTAGGGATCCAAGTCTATAAATTTTTAAATGTTACCTACATTGGGCTCTAAACTCCTATATTGGGCTATTTGGATCCCTAGGGCTTGAGATAGGTGTCATCGGAGTGCCGAAGGTTTCATCTGGGGGGATTTTGGCCTGCACAGATGGGTTAGAGGTGTGAATAATTTACTATGCTGGAAGATATTCTAGTATACTATCATATACGATAGCATGCCATTGTATACTATGATCTTTTACATTCTGCTATATCATTTTACTATAAGGTTTTCTCCTACAATATGTACACCGGCCAATCGCCTTTACACGACGGTGAGCCTAACCGTAAAAAGGGCCAGTGCTTGTAGCAGTACACATACTGGCGACAGTGCTGTTGCTGACAATGAAGATCTGTACCGCTCTAATACAGGTCCTGTAATATGATGAGAACAGATTGCTAAGTCCTTACACCCCAGAACATGTACTTCCACACCGTAGTGCCCCGATCATCAAACCCCAGACCCTGTAACCTTGAACTCTATATGCACCTCAAGCAAAGCGGCAGGCTTTCACCAGCAGGCGCAAGCCCCGGAAAAGTCGAAAGCTTCGCATCATCCGAAATGCCCGGAGGGACTTCAAGGCACGTACTAGCCTGCGGCACAATTTCAGAAGGAGTTTGCAGGGTTGAGGCTCGTAGGGATTCTAGCGTCGAGGGCATTGGGCTTAGGAGTGTCGAGGTGTAGGGATTGGTTAGGCTTCGTATGGCTTAACCAGCACTTGACACCGTATCCCTTTTTGACGATCCTACTCTCCTGGTTAAGAGCACCCTGCCGCTAGGCAAGGATCAACTTTTTCGGGAGGGTCACAGAGGTGCAGGATGAAGGTGCATTTGGACGGTCCCTGAAGCAAGCTATGTCGAGCTCTGCTAACGACTTTCTTGTGAAGATTGAGCATCTCCCAAACCCTAAACCGCATAAGCCATATAAGCTCTATATACCCTATAAACCCCAAACCCCAAACATCAGGCCCTGGCCTCTTCTATGTGGTCCGATTATTAAATGGCATTCTGCACTCTAAGCCTTTAAGCCTATCGGGAACCCTGCTCCAAAGGCGGTAAATCCTGAAACATGCCTATGCCAAAACATAGGCTGTTGATGAAGAACACTTTTACAGGACTCAATATACCTAGACGGTCCACCTACCCTCTACTAGGGCCGAAGTACCCACGAAGAGGGGCCATGTATCCAAAATTAATTAAGGTTACCAGGAGGTCCTAAATAATAGTTTCCATTGTATTTTCCCTTGTCCCAATATAACCCCAATGAAGTGCAGGATTTCCTCCATCAACAATATGCGCGCTGAGCGAGACAATTCCAGCCGAGCTATACGATGTTGGTATTACTTACAGACGTTGCGGTATAGAGTAGATACTCTTTGCAAACTTTGCAGTATAATGTTAGCAGTACAATGTAGGTCTGAGAGCCCCAGGGTTGGGAACCGTGAAAACTAAAAGGATCTGAACAGGGAACCTCAAGAGTATAGTGGGAACATCATAGAATACAAGGACCCAGGTAAGTATATTCCTATTATATTCCTACAAGCCCGACCCTGAACCTTTGAAATAGGGTTTAGGGTTTCGACCCTGGCCTTAGCAGCACGATGTCCTTGGGCACTACGTCGCCCGCTTCGACTTGCCTAGGTTGCTGTTAGAGAACTTAATTAGGAGTTTCCCAAAAAAATAAGGTTGCCTTTTGGGCACCCCTATAATATGGACTATAATATTTTGGGGTCTATATTGAGGTCCCCTTATTATGGGAAACTACCAACTGAAGTTGCCAGAATGTGGGTACATTGGAATAGATGGGATTTCCTTGTCATAGCATAATGTGGGCACATTGTAAATAATGGGGTCTCCTTATTATAGCAACTTAATCTAATTCAATTTTACATAGTAAAAAATGTAGTTTCTTTACTATAGAAACTTAATTCAAACCAAGTTGCAGGCTGAAGTAAAAGTCGATCAACCCAAGGACGACCTGGGATCGGACTCACATGGTAGGGTTAGGGTTATAATAATGGAAAAGAAATGGAAACTACTATAGTATATTGGGGTTATATAGGGAATACTGGAAAAGAGAATGGAAACTCTTGTAGTATATTGGGCTTATATAGGGATAATGGAAAAGAACATGGAATCTACAGGGACTATAGGGCTTATATAGGGGTTATAGGGTCATATTAGGCAGCTTTCAAAAAGCCAGGTTACGAAGGATTTGCCTGACATGACATGTGGGGCTTCCCTCCTGTTCCCGCCAAAAAGAGCACCACCCCCCCACCCCCAACAATTTCAGAAAAAAACACTTTCGCGTTGGCCTGGGGCGAGCTGTGCTTGAGGATCGCAGGAACAATTTATTTGCTGGCAAGGATAGGGGCCCATCACATATCCGCAAGACGCTGTGTTTTCAGTGTCATGCAACTCTAGCATGTGGCAAGAATTTGGCGCTACTCTGGGTTTCTTGGGCTGCAGCGGGGTCATATTCACGGATTTAGGGAGATCTCAGGGGTCTAGAGGGATATTTGGGGGTTATAGGTGGTTAGTGGTTCTTGCGATGCCCCTACTTTTCTGTGCAGCCCACGGCGCCAGCACCACATCAAGCCAGTTGGTCCACTCCTTCCGGAACTGCGATCTCTCCTCAATGTCAACTGATGAGTTCTGCAACTACGAAGAGGTCAACTTGTTGGCTTTACCCTATGGAGGAGACAGCCCAATAGGTAATATTTACAGACTTTAGGGCCCGATGTAGGTATTATATTAATATACTTTAGGGTTACATTACACATAACCTTGATTGAATGAAAACGCTGAGATGAACTCATCAACCAGTACACTTGCTATTCAGGTCGCCCTAATCACGTTGAAGAGCAAGCTTCCAGGAGCTTCGTTGTCCGGATTTAGTCTGTATTCTTTAGAGGGCGTCCTCTTGGGCGCGAGTACGTGAACATTGAAAGTCCTAATGCCAGGGTCAGGGGCACTTGGTAAGTAGGTTAAGCATAGGGATAACTAGGGTTACTATATGGCTTATAGGGGTTATTAACCCACTTACTAAATCCCCCTGGCCCTCCAAGTAATGCCCATGGAGCCCAAGGCTGTGCAGAAGATGGCGAGGATGAGCAGACCCCCAGACTCTACACAAGAACCACTGGGTGCACAATTACCCAGTAGAATGAAAGTCTCGAATCCGGAGCCCAACGCCTGAACGTTAAAACTCAAACTCCGTAAGCACGAAACCTTGCAAAGCGCATGCGATGGCTTCTTGACTACGTCATGTACGCTGAATATGTCTCACTGCACACGACGTATCAGGACGTATCCAGAACCAAATCAGGCTCTAAGTTCTTTTTTTGGTGGAAAGCCCCGATGGAATTGAAATTTTTGCAGACACATCAACAAATAGGGGCGTGTGTCCCTAGAATGTACATGATGCTCCTCATGTTTCCTGCTACTCGCAGGTTGTATACAACTGAACCTTCCAATAATATCCTAAGAAGGGGAAATTCCTTCTCAATATGTACCCGTGCTATACCACAAAAGTGAACATGTAAAACCTGAATTGAAACCCATACTAGGCTAATTCTACGGAAAGTCGCCTTGTGGGTATTGGCTCCTTCAAGCGAATGTTCTGGTCAAAAGGACCCAAGCATTTTGCATCAAACCCGCTCCCTAATATTAACCCCCCTTCGTATTGAATACTTCCATTGTGGTATATTGTAGCAACTAACAAGTATTTCATTTAATATCAAGGGGGGGGGTGGGGGGGGTTTAAATATCAGCGGTTGGGAGTATGGGACTCCCATGTAACATCAAGCTGCTACCGCCAGTCGTAACAAGAGCTCCAGGGTGAAGACGAAAACAAAAAACCTGAGTTTAGGGTTTAGGGGTTTAAGGGTTCATTTGGGGTTTAGGGTTTGGGGTTTGGGGTTTAGGGGTTTAAGGGTCGAGGAGTAAAGCACAGGCTTAGAAGCCGTAGGACCCCTAGGCTCTATGTGGGGTTCAATGGTCCAGAAGGTGTAGCGAATTGGTAAGTGTATCCCAATATAGACCCCCCAATTCTTACATCCGCATTGTCTGTACCTCCCAATGGTACCCCTAATTTTGCGAACTCCCAAACCCTGTGCACCACTAATAGACTCCCAGTTTCTATTTCATGTTCCATGTTATTCTCTACTAGTGGGTGGGGGGAGGAAACATCATCCCTAAAATCGATTTGGGTCGGCTGCCCTGAAACTACCTGCTACACCTTTCTGGTGGTTAGTAGCGAATGA
The DNA here is from genome assembly GCA_905231905.1 of Symbiodinium pilosum. Classification (NCBI taxonomy): domain Eukaryota; class Dinophyceae; order Suessiales; family Symbiodiniaceae; genus Symbiodinium; species Symbiodinium pilosum. Next base: position 119,690 of record CAJNIZ010019113.1, read on the forward strand.
AGGAGTATAGTCCATAAAATTCTATATTCCCTCCTTCCCACTAACCACCAGCAAGAGAAGAGAGACTGAGCTGTGCTAGCCCTATATATATAATATAGTAGTTTCCATTTTCTTTTCCATTATCCCACTATACCCCGCAATATAACCCTAATATAACCCCCATATATAATACCAGGAATTTAGAGTATGCCCTAGTAAAGTCCACGAAGGACCTTGACTGAAAAAAAAGAATGGAGGCTCTTGCCTTGCCAGTGGCATGATTCTATTCGTGGTTCATTGGGTTTGGGGTTTCTCAAAATTAGGGGTACCCTTTGGGGGTCCATATAATGAGGATTATGGTACTTCAGGTGCATGATACGCGCAGAGCTCTTGTACATGACGTTGAACCCCCAGCTGCTCATCTAGATGCTCTGCTGGATTCATACAACTCAAACTGTGGCTGGCGATGACCCGGCAACAAGTGCACAGTCCCTCCCACAGTACATGGCTACACTCAACATTCACCATGCGAGCCCTCTACGCGACGCGATTTGCAGATATTCCACCACTTCAGCATCCACCCCTACCATCCCTGACCTTTTATTTGGCTTCTTCAGGCGCAAGGGAAGCTCGGCTGCCCCTGAAGCTTCCACAATTCTTCACACCGATTGCGGATTGAGCCCTGCATGGCCCGAAGCATGCTATGCTGGCATACTTCCTGGGTTTTAAGCATATGGGCCCTTGTATATGATCATGCAGGAATTCGCTACCTCCACCATAGTACCTGCAAGGCCGAGGCACCGGTCCAGCAGTCTAAAGACAGGCTCAACTTGCGCCATGTCCTGAGCTAGTAGCACACATCGCAGACTGGATAAAGCATTGAGTTACGATGAATGGAGAGCAGGACATGCCTCGCAGGCAGTGATGACAGTCTTTGGTATACGTATATGGCAGGCATGCTAAGATCTGTCGGAGGTTTGCGAAGCGATAGAGATGAAATTGAGAATGATGGTGTTGCTGATGGTCCTAGTCAGTCATTTCAGGTTTTGCAGGTTTAGGCAGGAAGGCAAACCCTTGTTTGTCAGAACTTCTGCTGGGCATGCCAGATCGTTTGGGGTCCTGAAGTTCAAGGGACTTGAATGGGAACCCCAAACAAGGAACCCTAAGATTAAACGGTTTAGTGTTTAGGGTTTAGGAACATATAAGCAATATGCCTACGAGGGTCCTCATAGTTCTATTATATTCCTGCTATATTCTTGGGGTTCCCTGTTTGGGTTCCCATTAAAGTCCCTTTAGAAGTGTCCTTTATGAGTCTGAAAAAACAATGGCCACGCTTCTGGTGAGTCAGCATTGTCCATACATGGACATATTTTGGAATAAAAACGGACCAATGTTGCAACCCGCCAAGACTCAGGATAAACGTTATCCAAACAGGGCATCTCATGTTGAGAAACACCAACATCCTCGTGTGCTCGCATGTGAGCTCATATGAGCTATATTCTACACTCCTAGTATCCCCCTCAATAAGCCTCATATTACTCTCCGATACAATCCTCTGTATAACCCGCCTTTCAGGAGTGTACACTATATAGGCCAGTCTAGCCAGACTCCTCGTATCAAGGTTGAATGGCATGTTATCAAATCAAGGGAGGGTGATTGAACTCAGAAAGACGTGGTGGTTTCCAAAAATTAGGGGTACTTCTTGGGGGTCCCTACAATAAGGATTATAGGACTTGTGGGTTCATATTCGGGTCTCTCCTGATTTACGGACACTATCATTTGATTAGCCTACTCCTGGAAGTTTCGGAGAGAGCCTGCATTTCTAAACCCTCAACCCTAAACCCAAAACCCAATTTGAATCCTAAACCCCTCACGATAGAACCCTGCAGGTGTCAGGCTCAAGAGGCACTTGTACCTTCCCCAGATGTGCTGTGGTCTAAACTCCTTAGAGGGGGGTTATACAAAGGATTACACAAGGGACTACTATAGAGGTTATTAAGGGGAATACTAGGAGTTGAGACTATAGCTCAGATGATGCATACCTCGACGATCATGCCTCATTCTCCAAAATTGCCCTACTGCATGATCTTTGAAGTTTTTTCTCCAGACAACAGCCGCCCAAAAAAAGATTCAACACCGACCTGAACTATCAGGCTCAAACTCTTCAGAAAACGCCTGCCCAGATTCCGGCCCTTCCACAAGCCCAAGGGATCCGCCAATAGCGCTGCCCTCGAACTCCAGCCTTTGTCGCTGCTTAGCTCAGGACCTCTACCCCATTAATCTAAACACTGAACCCGAAAACCTAAAGCCTAGTCATCTAGTACTAGTACAAGCTTTGCCCACACTGGTAGAGCGGCGGAGTAGTCCCTGAAGTAGGTTCCATACAGGTTGCAGAATTGCCAGACACTTTGGGTCTCAGTGAAGTAATGTACATCTGTTCAAGAGCTTTCTGAGGTTCGTTGGATTCCAATGCCCCGATAGCCCCCAAAATACTTAGCATGTGTAACCCGGTACTGAAGTCATGGGAATTGAAGGGGACCCCAGCTTTTCAAGTCTTGGCCTGCGCTGGAATATCCTGCTCAGAACGCTGTACCCATACATGGCAAGGCCATACGTGCCAAAGCATCATGGAGCTAAGGACCGCATGCAAGAATGATAAGACTGACAACGCAAAATTGTCCTGCGACTGCACAATCTCTCCTCCCAAAGCAATATTACTACTGATGCATACATATGCAAAACCTGTGCGCTGTGCGCGGGATGACGCTGACGACTGCCAGAACAAACGTCTTAACCCAATACCTACTCGCAAAATGTTCAAAGTGTGCTGGAAAAAGATGGAAAAAGACCGAAACATGAGGTACCCAACAAGTAAGTATGGACCCACTGGGCGAGTTGTGTATGGCAGCAGTATAGGCACCGTCATTGCAAGGTTACTTGCCGCACACTCGGGCAGCATGCTGATAGAAGGCCAAGCTTTTGTCCAGAATAGAAGGGCCGCCTTCGCCCAGCCCCGAACCAGACGAAGCGCAGCTCACGAACACAAACGCCCAAACCCTTCAGCCTTCAATTCCATTCCCTGGGGCTCAGCCACCCCCAAATCTCAGTTATCTGTCAGAACCACTTGACTCCAACAGGACCATCTAAGTGGGCATACACAAACGTACTGAGTATTTACTGATCGAAGCCAGCATTGCTGCAAGGTGCTCGAGCAGAAGCACCACGGAATTGAGTAAAACTAACCTTGGGTTTCACGGCTTGATGGTGACTTGGGGATTTAGGGTGGGGAGGCTTACATTCCATGGGTGAGTGAGGGCGGCAACATGTTGCCAAACCTGATTTACTCTCCTTTGACCCAGTATGGTCCATCTCTCTTTGTCTCTCTCTCTCTCTCTCTCTCTCTCCCTCCCTCTATCTCTCTGTCTGCCCAGATACATATACAGTTCCTTCTCATTCAGTCCGGTTCCGTATCTCTAGCAAGATACAACATGCTGAATGTACTGGACACAGACTTTCAACTGCCTCCCCCATACCCACTGCCCATTGTCCTTTCCCATACCCGGATACTTGTACAGCCTTCCGTCCCTGCTGAGATTCTACGCCAAGAACACCCTGCCTTCGCCCGACAACAGCTCTGTCACACTCTCTCTCTCTCTCTCTCTCTGCGTCTATCTACCTGTCTGTCAATCTGGCTGCACCATCTGCGCACACAATCCAAATATGCAGTGCGGCAGGAGTAGGATAATGGGGACCCCCGAAAAGGTACCCCACAGCCCCGCAGGTGTTTGCTGACTGGTGCAGATCTCGCATCTGCAGGCAGTTCTGCCAAGCCTCCGTGTCAACCCCAAAAGCGGAAACTTACTCCAACCATCGTGATGCACGGCCTTAAAAGCATCCCCCCCCACGTGAAATTAACTTTTACCGTCTTACCCTAAGCCTAAAACCTTGCGAACAAGTTGTTGGCCAATGTTTGTGCAGCTGTTGGGTTGACAAAGGAAACTAAGATATCCGATTCTAAACCCAACAGCATCCTACGTCCCTCTTGGGGTCTACAGGAAGTGCCCAATCTTCATATACTCCCCCCAAGATCTGTTTTACAATTTCTAGAACCAAAGCCCAAGTACACAACTATGGCATGGAGCGCTTGGACCCTCTGGCCCCTCCCCATGCATGTGCAAGGAGCACAGCGGCACCGTAGTCGATGAAGGATTTTATCCTGGGATTCAGAGGATAGATCCGTGCCTTCTATAACATGAAACTGTGGAAACAAAGCAGGGTTGTTCGGGGAAGGCACTAGTTAAGTTGTGTCTGCGAATAACTTCCGTCACCAATCGTAGGATAAGTTCGCCAGCTTTTCATGGATGGAGGGCTTGATCGGAGTCGCGGCGAAGAAGTTTCAAGTCCAGTCTGTGGAAGGGGCCCGTGTTTTGGGTTTACGGTTGATGCCGCGGCTGTCTGCCATTAGTGGCAAGTGGGCATTGGTCCCAGAAGCCTGTGCTGTTCAAGCAAGACAGTAAGCCCCACGTCGCTTGGCTGAGTTGTAAAGGCTAGGAAACTACGTAGCATAAGAACAAAAGCAATAATAGTAAAACATAGTGTAAGCAGGAGGGGCACGTAGGTGGCCGGCTTGGATCACTGCAATTAAAAGAGGTGTTGGGGCACAATGTGAAAAATGCGATGCTAAAGCTGTTTGCAGAATTTTGGGCAACCTTGTTGGTGATAGGCTCTTTTTGCTAAATCTGCACCACCCGACGGCTCCCTGTAAATTATCAAAAGGATGAAACTGGCAAAAGCATTGTCCAACTGCAGCTAGGTCGATTCAGTGCCCTAAAGCCCTAAACCCTAAGCCCTAAACCCTAAAGCCCTAAACCCTAAGCCCTAAACCCTAAACCCTAAACCCCAAACCCCAAACCCTAAGCCCTAAGCCCTAAAACCTTGGTTCAGCCAAGTATCCGATTCTGGAAACGTTGCCATGCGTCTCCCTGACTGTCTGAGAAGAGAACGTCCATTGCGCTGGACGGGTTCGTAGTCTGGGCAGAAGTGTGAATATGGGGGGTCGCTTTGCCAAGGTATATGGGAATTTCCCAAAATTAGCTGTACTGTTTTGGGGGTCCCAAGAATAAGGATTGTAGTATACTGGGGTCTAACGTTGGATGCCCTGATTTATGGAACTACAATATTAATCCCTGATGATTGTTTAAAGTTACCAGGAATAGTGGAGAACCAAATGGAACACACAACTGGTCATCAAACGGAAATGGTATATTTTGGGCTTGATGGGTTGTACCGTAGAGTATAGTCTTCTGGCTGGTTTCGTGAAAAGGGTTCTCCTACTTTGGGACCTAACCATAAGGGGAATGCAGCTGCCCGTTTGACAGCTTAGACAATGCCGTAAATCTTACCATTTCGAATGTCGGCGATTGCAAGAAGAAGCTTAGAGTTCCAGACAGCACGACTTCAAGCTTGTGAAATCCAAAACTTTTCGATTTTCGCATGATGACATCTGAATGAACTCTTATTGTGTATTCCTGTCCGTACTTTTAGTACATGAGAACTCGATGCTTTTAGTCTTGCCATTGGCCATGAATCATACCAACAACCACTCATACCAATCAGCCTGACGAGGTGACACACCAAACATTGAAGGCATTGAAGGTGCTGATTCTTAATATATGGGGGGGAAGGGTCCCTAAACCCTAAACCCTAAAAGCCTAACAGAGAGATAAGCATAGTACTAGCTAGAGAGAGGCAAGTCGATAAGCTTGAATACATGGGGGTTGCCCAAATTATGATTACCACTTTTTGGGTACCGTGCATAACGCGGGCCGTACTATACCACAGGCTTGACGGTAAAAGCTAAACCTTATAGCCACCAAACTTCAAAATCAAAACCCTATATGCCTTAATCCCTGTATCCCTATAAACCCAGAACCCTAACAAAACCTAAATTCCTGTAAACCCTAAATCCCTCTAAACCCTAAGTCCCTAAACTGTTCCGCCCTAAAAGTCAGGGGGCTCAAAAGGTGGAATGAAGGTAGGTGGGTTAAAGGATCCCTTGTATATACTCTACTATATTGGGGCT
>CAJNIZ010019113.1:134356-149960 GCA_905231905.1 Symbiodinium pilosum
AGAGCCGCTGATGCTCATGATGCCGGCCCTTCGGTGGCAAACCACTGAAACGCCTACGTGCTGATGCTCATGATGCTGGCACGTCGCTGGCAAACCACTGAAACGCAGAGCCGCTGATGCTCATGATGCTGGCCCGTCGGTGGCAAACCACTGAAACGCAGAGCCGCTGATGCTCATGATGCTGGCCCGTCGGTGGGCTTAGGCTAGCCAAACTTTCTTGGGTACTTCCAACTCTACTTATGATGGATGTAGAAGCCTGGAGCCTCACCAAGACTGTGCCTTCAAGAAGTATCCGTATGAGATTACCATAGAACATACCCCAAACTTTATACACATTCTTCAGGCCCTTACCCTAAGGGTCCAAGGACCCAAATAATAGGGCTTTAGGGCCCAAATACCATTAATGTTATAGCATTTGGGCCCTGAAGCCCTATTGTTTGGGCCCTTGGACCCTTAGGGTTACAGAACCCACGATCCCTAACCCTGAAACCCTAAACAGAATCCCAAACCATCACAGAAGCCATGAGCCCGCAAGTATGAACTCTGCGGACGCAGGTGAAGCTGGCAGCAAAGGCAGATTTCCTGGACAGGCCGCTTTTTGGGGTTAGTGGAGTTTAGGGTTTGGGATTTAGGGTTTAGGATTTAAGGGTTAAGGGCTTAAGGATCTAAGGGTTTAAGGGTATAGGATTTAAGGGTTTAAGGGTTTAGGTTTGAGGAGTTAATGGTTCAAGGGTTAAAGGGTTTAAGGGTTCAATGTTTAGGAGTTGGGGTGGAGATTGGGGCTCAGAGTCTACGCGGTGAAGGTTTAGCATGGGGGGGTAGGGCTTGACAGGTTTCGACGCTTTGGGGCCTTTGACCCTAAGACCTAAACGCCAAAACTCAAAACAGTGCGGACGCACGTTTTTGATAAATGGCCTTGGGAGGTGAGTATGACCGAACCCGTTTAACCACTGCTCGGTGGATACAGGTTAAGGGCATACCAAGACCTCCCAGATAACCATAGGAATCGCCTACGATACCAACACATGGGGCATGTGGGCTATCAGTACTGATATTTGGGAAGTTGTAGTTTCCCTGAATAGCGGACCTCAATATAGACCCCAAAATACGATAGTCCTGATTATGGGGACCCCCTCCCCTCCCCAATTTTGAGAAACCACCAAGTCTAGGTGGGGTGTAGGGTTTGGAAGTTGTGCCTAGCACAGTTCGACCATTGCATTTTCCTTGTGCATGACATCCATTTGACACCAGGGACTCAGATAGATTCAGATAGATCCCCAAAAGACCCCCCAGATAAGACCAAAAAACCCTAAACCCTAAACCCTTTCTAAGTAACCTCCAGGGTCCCTTCTAAGTGTCCTTCTTAGCGGGGTTAGGGTTTAGGTACCTTCTACGTAAGTGTTCTTCTTGGGGGTCTGTCCTATCTGTGGTGTCCCCTGGGAACTACCTTAGGGACACTTTCAGCAGCCACGCCATGCAAGACTTTTGTTGCCCATCAGCAGCATACACGCGTTGACCTAAGCTTAGCTGGAGGGCCAGGGGACTTCGCAGTAGCTTAGTAAGGGGTTTAGGGTTTAGGGTTTAGGGTAAGCCCTACAAGTCATATAATTACCCAAGCTTTCCCCACTGTTCTAGACTACTTCCTACCCGAAACCCCCAACCCTGAAACCTAAACCCTTGCTAAGTCCCCATGACCCTTCAAGTAGGCAACCTTGCCGAGATTCAAGAAGTTTTACCGCCATGGCCAGCCTTGAAAAGCACTTCGGATGCCGAGACCTACAGTAAGCCTAACTCTAGGGCTCCAGGTCTTTAAAAAGTACCTACATTGGGCCCCAAAGTGTATAAATCGTACCTACATGAAGCTTTTAGGGGAAAGCCTGAACCCTAGAGTTGAGGGCCTTACCTTGCCTGCGCTCAACTCTCAGCATGAAGCCAGCCACACGCAACATTTAAACCTAGACCCCTAATATCCCGAGCGGTTTAGGGTTCAGACTCGCTGGCTCCCCGGTTTAGGGTTTAGGGTTTAGCGGTAATTCCCGGCAGTTATGGTCAATCTTTTGAATGTCAAATTGACCTGAATATACGGAAACATGCGGACTTCTTCTTCCCTGGTCATCTTGAGTCCATATCCTACGTGTGCCACTGTCACTACTAGGGATACCAGGGGATCTTTAAGGGTGGACATAGGGGTCCCTTCGGTAGCATAGTATAGTCCCTATTATATTCCCAAGTAAGAACCCATGTCCTTTGATATCGAGGGAAACTTTGAATGTAAGTCATACTGTACACGCGAGTCTAACAGCCCGAGCCTTGCTACTTAATATCATCAAGGGCAAGGCCCTGATTTTCAAGACGAGAAGCCCTAATCTTTAAAAAGCCCTGTGGAACTTTCTCAGATTCTCCTTTATCATCCTCAATAGGGACCCCCCCATAATCCCTTCGGAGCTCCCGTATGTACCTAGGGCCCCCAATCCTTAAGGGATATTTTTTTTAAAGAAACTCCCATTTTGCCCTTAGAACCTTCTACCTACATAGATGGACGCCCCACCCAGAAATAGTGACTAGAAGGGATAATAAGGATCATTAGGGTCATGTTCTATTCCGGCCGTACCACTATTACAGGGTGGGGGGTCCTCCTAACTTCTACAGGTCTAAGACACAGTACCAGATAACCTTCTTCATATTGAAGAGCTGTGCAGCTTTGCGTACGATGCTTACCATGTCATTCTCCATAATTTCTAGATGTTTAGGCCGCCCCATTACACGCTAAACCCTGAACCATACACCCCAACCCCTCCCAAATGCTGCTTCCTAAGCCCCGAAGCCTAAATCCTCAACCCTAAATCCTAAACCCTAAATCCTAAACTTGAAACCTTAAATCCTGAACCCTAGATCCTAAATCCAAAACCCTAAATCCTCAATAAGCCTTAAGCCCCCCTATAGAGCACGTCCTCAGGCACCCAGAGTACCGGGACCAACAGCGGCCAGAGATTCCTGGTGCCTTTCGGACCGACAGCTGCAGAGCTTAGGGTGTACCTAGAAAGCCAGTTACCCATAATCATAGGCAACTTTCCCCCTAATTTCCTACTACTTTGGGTTAAAGTAGCCCATTATTGTGAGTAACTAACCTTTCTAAGTAGGGCTTAGGGTTTTAAGGCCTGGCGTTTTAAGGTTTGAGGTTTAGGGCTGAGGGTTTAGGGTTTTAGGTTTTAAGGCTTAGGGTTTAGAGTTTATGGTTTTAAAGGTTTAGGTTTTGAGGTTCAGGGTTTTAAGGCTTAGGGTTTGGGGGTTTAGGGTTTAAGTTCAGGGTTTGGGGTTTAGTTTAGGGTGCAGGCTTCGGGGTTTAGGGTTCAGGGGGACCTAGTACAGGTTTAAACCTTAAACCTAAACCCAAAGCCCTTTCAAGTCTAGGTCCAGGGCTGGATAGCTTCGTAAACTTCATAAAAATCACGTTTGTTTACCGTGCACGGTTAACCTACTGACTAAGTTCCGGCTGGCCATGCAAGTGCTACTAGGAGGTTCATGGGGTACGTATGTGAGCTACAGACTAAATCTAGGTTGGGGCTACCTACAGGCAACTATCTAGGGTTTTGAAGGGGACCTATTAAGGGATGTATTACAAATTTAGTCCAGGGCTCTAGGGAACTATGTAGGGTTTTGAAGGGGACCTATTAAGGGATATATTGCAAATTTAGTCCAGGGCTCATGTTACTTTCATAAACACAATTTAGAGCTCCATTTTGCATAGGTTAGAACCCTGAAGAGCTGATGTTTGTGAAAACGCCCATATACTTGGGAGTGCACCTATAGGATATATATATATATATAATATACACACACACACACACTTATGGATAGTTGCATCCTTATTGCTGGCACAGATTAACATATATATCTATGTATATATATATATACATATTAGATTTATATGCATTATATGTACATATATGTATATATGTAGCCGTACCTCTGGCTATCCCTGGATCTCCGAGTAAGAAACCCTGGAAGAAAATTCAACATGTAGGATGCAGGGCATACAAGCTGGCCTCAGCCCACAGATTTCCCGGTGTGCCCTCTCCTGTTTGGAGCGAGGTCTGCACGTAGCTGTTCTAATTACAGGACGATCCTGGACGATAAGGCACGCTCTCTCTGCCGGCGGGTTTTCGGAAGCGACGTATTACGGCAACAGCATACACATTCACACAGTGCACCACAAAAGCTGCGTCGAATCTCCCATGATATTGCACGTGCTGTCCTAAGTACAACTTACATTGTTTCTGGTTCGCAGTCCCAACAGGGTGGCTTAAATTCAAGTTTGAGACCAGGGGCTGGACACAATTTTACCGACATCCTATATAGCCGATGTCCACCAGGGTTTAGTGTTTGGGGTCCCTAAACCCTAAATGCGTGCAGGATTCCCATGCGCATCGTAGGTGCCGATCAGGCGCGGCTGCGGTGTTTAGGGGTGAATTTTTCCTCCTGCGGTGAGGAGTACCGGTCTTTTGCACTTAGAGCTAGTTCTGTGTTTATTTGGATTGGGTTTTCAAGCTCAGTACCCTGGTTTACCTATATGAACCATAGTCTAAACTCCTTAAAGGGGGTTATATAAGGAATTATATAGGGGACTACTACAGGGGTTATTAAGGGGAAAACTAGGAGTTTAGACTATAGCTCATATGAACACCCTCATCCCACGCGCGGGCCACCCTGCTTCCGTGACTACTTGGAGGATCAGGGAGATTTTGGCAAGTAGGTTAAGACCCTAAACCCTCAACCCTAAACCGAGATTTTGGCAAGTAGGTTAAGAATGGAAAAGAAAATGAAAGCCAACATGTTATTTAGGGATTGGGGTTTAGGGTCAGGGGAACTTGGTAAGTAAGTTAATTTGGATGATAACTGGGGTTGCTGTGTGGCTTATAGGGGCTCGTGGCATGCTTTTGAAGTCCCCCTGGCCCTCAAAAGGATGCTAGAGTGGAGGGCCTCCTTGTTGAGTTGGGTCATATGGTTTTGAGTTCCCGGATGGCTATCCAGTAGTCGAAGTGCATAACACAGAGAAGACCTGAAGTGGTCTAGTGATATTTCTGCAAGGATGGAGAATCAAATGGAAAGGAAGGTGGAAATATGAAATGGGCACTGGGCTTAAATCAGGGTCTTGGAAAACAAGATGGACATTTAATGCTAGCTGGAATCATACCTGGATAACATTGCCTGGATCCGCAGGGGGACCTGGTAAGTAGGTTACTAATCACTATGAGACTTTACCTTCATAAGTCCCCGTGACCCTCCAAATACTGCGGCCCGTACTTGGTTGCTGTTAAGGAGTTCAATTTATGTTACCATATATGGATATATACTCTAAATGATAGGGTTACCGTATCATAATACCTCAATTTAATCCATGCACCCTCAAGCATAAACCCTGATATTAAGTTCCTTAACAGCAATCCAGGGTAGATATCTGGAAGGTTTAGGTAGCTTCTGGGCCTTCAGTCCCGTTGTAACCACCATACTTGCGTTGCCTTTTTATGCGTTAATAGCCTCTATATGTATATATATATATGTATGTACGTATATGTATATGTATACATATATATGTATTTCCCCTATAAACCCTAAGCGCCTCAGTCCTGAGCCCTCAGTTTTGGCTTTGCTACCCAGGGGCGGAGACAGGAGGATTGCAGAGAAATTGAAATTCATGCCCTTAAGTAGATAGAAATAGCATCTGGGATTTTATGATAAGATCACCATATACCCCATCTTCTATCTACTTAAGGGGGACGATATCAACTGTACTATCCACATTAGGGGTTACCCAGGGACCTTCAGGGGTGGACAGAGAGGTCCCTGCGTTAGTTTGATTTGGTTCCAAATGTATTCCCGGATAGGAACTTGTGTCCAGTAGTCTTATGGGTGGTTGTCAAAATTATGGCCCCTTTTGGGGTACCCTAAATATTAGGTACCGTATTATAATAGGGATCCAAAAAGGGGACCATCATTTTGACAACCGCCCTTATGAGTTATAGTCTAAACTCCCAATTAGTACCCGCCATTCGTATTCCCTATAATGCTCACCTATATGATCCCCTCTATCACCCCTTTTCAGGAGTAGAGTATGGCTCATATCTGAAATAGTGACTGTAGTTCATACAGCCCCCTAAACCCTAAACCCTAAATCCCGAAGATGGGCTGTAGCTCATTATATGTTCTGCATGCAAGGTTTAAAATCACACCCATGCCCATCCAATGTCAGGCACCTTTATGCTCTTGGGGATTTCGCAAAGTTCGTGGGACCTTCAAAGGGGTTGCAGGGGCTACATAAGGATTATATAATATAGGGTTCTAGGGGTTCCTCTAAAGGGGATACAGGGGTTATTGTATAATGGGGCTATATAAAGGTTATAAAGAAGCTATATAGGGCTGTAGAGGGGAGATATTATTCCAGGCATGGTAGGTGTTGAGAGGGATCCTGACTTTGAGGCAAGAACCCTCAGCTCAACCCTAAGCCCTAAACCCTAAACCCTAAACCCTAAATCCTAAACCCTCAAACCCCATCCTCAACCCTAAATTCTAAACTCTCAACCCTATCCTAAACCCTAAATCCTAAACCCTGAACCCTGAATTCTAAACTCTAAACCCTCAACCCTATCCGAAACCCTAGACCCTCAACCCTTAACCCTTCAAGGTGCTCCCAGTGAACACCTGCCTTATCGGCACGCTCACCACCGATGCGATGCTTGCCAAAGCAGCATCTGGGAACCCAGACTCCCTAAAGGATCCAAAAAATGGAACCTTCCAATAATCCCCTAGCTTCCCCAATGTAGTAATGGGTTCATATTGGGGAGGTTCCATTTTTTGGATCCTTTAGGGGGTCTGGGAAGCAGGGTATCTCAACATTGGGTTACTGTAACCTTGTCGACTCAAAGGTAGATAATAGATCTAAGTGTATTGGGATGATAAGGAAATCGTAGGGGTTCATCTTACTGAGAACTGCATAGGGGATATATCGCAAGACACCCATATGGCAGGTGGTTGAAAGTAGGGTCCCTCTTTGGGTGCCCCAAATGTGAGGGGCTGCATTACGCTGGGGGACCCCCAAAACAGGACTATACTTCGGACAACCCTCCACAATGACACTTTAGCTATCCCCTCCCTCTAATAAGGAACCTGACCAGCCCAATAAGAACTTATTCCCCTTCCAGGATATTCTAGTTGTTCTTCTAGAGTGGGAGGTAGTTGTTATTAGGGGACCCCTTAACCCTGAAATCCTAAACGGTGTACTGCAGAAGCCTGAGTAATTCTCGAAGTAAGTTGGCCAACATACCTCCCCAAACCCTAAACCATGTGTAATTATGCAGGCTCCTAGATAGCACTCTACACCCTAACCCCCACACATTTCAACCTTGGCAAAGTGCCATCCAAGTTGGGGTTTTAGGCATTGGGTTCGCAAACTTGTCTCCAAACTGCAGGTACAGGAACCTCCCACCCGAATCCTGAGTCCTAAGCTGGGTTGCTGCTAAAGGAATTAAATTGAGCTACGCCAGATTCTTTTTTTTGGTGAATTATAGGTTTTCCTTACAACGCTTGATTTAAGTTCCCTCAAAGCAACCCAGTACAACCATAAGAGGCTCATGTGCCCTTAACCCGAAGTGCCAGTTGTACAATGCCTATGTGTCCACTTGTATACAAGTGGCTACTAAGCCCTTCCAACCTCCAAGAGCAGAGTGTGTCCCGAATCCCAATCATCATCAGGATTTCATCTTTGTTGAAGCCCTCTGAACTTTGTGTGCCATGTTTTCCATTTGGTGCTGCAGTATGTTATCATTTTAAGACCCTTCCATTGCACCCCTAAACCCTAAGCTTTTAAACCTAAACCCTAAATCCCGAAACCCTTGCCTCCAAGACCAGGGTCAGGGACAGTTAGTAAGTAGGGAAAATTCCTTAATTACCGTATGAGGACCCCACATATCCCCACTGTACATCTACTTACTAAGTCCCCTGACTGTGCAACTAAGCCCTAAGCCCACCAAAAAAAAACAAAAAGCTTTAGCTTCCATGTCCAGTGAAATGTTGTTTCCATTTGATTCTCCGTTACTGGCGGTAAAATAGCCCTTAGTCTCTAAAATCCTAACACCCCAATCCAAGGATGACTTTCTTACCCGGAGAACTCAATTTCGGCCCTTGCCTGGTGGGCACCTCCGCGTTGCCGGCACCCAAGCGTAGGGCTTAGGGACCCAGGGCTGAGCGTTTAGGGATTTTGGGGTTGAAAAGATAGTCGATATTACAGATGAGAGTGTAGGGTTTAGGTGAAAGAGAAAAGGGGGCTACTTTGGCCCCCACCTCCAAACCTTGTAGCGTTTAGGGAAGTCAGGATCACGGACGGGTTGCATGGGGGAGGTTCGGGTCCAGGGTTTGGGGCCCTAACCCTTAAACCCTGACCCCGTAAACCCTAAACCTTGGATTTAGAGCTTTTTGGGGGTTTGGGTTCAGGGCTTGGGGTGAGCAGTGGAACAGACCTCCATATCAGAGGGTTGCTAGTCGAGACTGTACTATCGGATTACTATCGGGATTATGTACGGGCTATTACAGGGATTCTCTAAACTCTTCATGGTGCCTTCCATGTTCTTTTTCTGTCCTCTATGTTCTACTATCAACTCTAAACGCTGAGACTTAAATCAGAGCTTCCATTTCTTTTCCACTCCTCAAATCCCTACCACACCCTAAACCCTAAACCCTAAGAAAGGCTAAGATTCTGTAGGCAGTGCAGCACAAACTAGCTGAGGATTGCGAGCTTCAGCCTCACAACAAGCATGTGACCCCAAAAGGGCTGTTAGGGTTTGGGTTGGAGCCGGAATTTAACGCTTAGGGTATCATGGTCCCTGTTATATTTTCTTACCAAATCCTGAACCCCTAAGCCCTAGATCCTACAACCCTAACCCCCAAACCTTAAACCCAAGTCCTAAACCCCTAAACGCTTAAACCAAACCCCAGGGAGCATGAAGGATTCCTAGATGTCCAAATTCTTGCAAGATTTGGGTGGGTTCCCAAAATTAGAGGTACCTTCAAAGGGGTGCAGAGGGGATATATAGGGATATGTAGCGATATATGCGTTTTAGGTTTTAGGGTTTAGCGTTTGGGGGGGTTCCCAAATTAGGGGTAGCTTTTGGGGGGGTCCCTATGAAATGAGCATCACAGAATTTGTTGGGGCCAATTTAAGGCCCCTCGGTTTCAGAAACTACCATTTGCGTGCATGGCCAATATTGGTGGGCCAGTTAGAAACTATTCCTAAGGGTCCAAGGACCCAAATTATAGGGTTTTTAGGGCCCAAATTCCACTCATAGTATAGTATTTGGACCCTAAAACCCTATTATTTGGGTCCTTGGACGCTTAGGGTGTTATAATGATTTAGACGGTTCGCGTACTACCTTCCCAGGAATGTATACTATACAGTAGTACCAACCCTAGACACTAAACCCTTCTGGCCGGGCAGTTGAAGGCGACCTCACCCTAAATGGTGGTTTATATAGGGAATAGTACCAAAATCGCCTTAAATTGGAAATTGAAATTATTCGATTTTACCCTGACCTTAAACCCTAAACCCTAAATCCTAAACCCTAAACCCTGAATCCAAAACCCTAAACCCTTTTGGCTTAGATTGAGCTGCTGTCGCCGAGGCAAAGGCTCACCATCGTGAACGAGTCTGCTCTTACCCGGAGATATGCGTTCACGCGCCTGGGCTGACTCGATTTGCATAAACTTAACCCAAAGGCTCCATGTAGCTATATAGTATATACTTAGGGCCCAAAGGGGTTCCCATGTAACTACTTTAGGGCCCATGTATATACCATATAGCTACATGGAGCCTTTGGGTAAGCCTTTTTTTTGAGTTGAAGGGACCACCATTCTATAGGGCTGCTGTTAAGGAGCTTAATTTAAGTTACTATATTGGGGAAACCCTATTAATTACTGTATATACCCATTCTGGCAACTTAATTTAGGTTTCTTAACAGCAACCCAATCTAGACTTCAAGACCCCAAACCCTGAACCCTAAGCATCCGTGTATAACAGCGATAAAACCGTTCAAAGAGGCCCCCCAACTGCTGATTTTTGTCCCCATGGGCCGGTAGACTTGCATTTCGCCTGGGCTCCCCCAAAGGTCCATGTAGCTATATGGTAAAGTCTAAATTCTTGAAAGGGGGGTTATATAGGGGACTACTATAGGGATTATTAAGGGGGAGAGGTGGAGTTTAGATTATGGATCATATGTTATGTACATGGGCTTTAAAGTAGGTACATGGGAGCCCCTTGGGGCCAAAAGTGTATACGATATATCTATACGTGAGCTACGGACTTAATCTAGGGTTGGGGGGGACCTATAGGGGGAATGTATAGGGTTTTGGGGGGGACCCCCTAAACCCTAAACCCTAAACCCTTCATTCAGGGATATATTACAAATTTAATCCAGGGCTCAAATGGACTCTTTTGGGGCCGGGTTCAACCTTTGGTTCCCAAGTGTCAGCGGCGGCCTTTTCAAAGGCGCTTCGTAGGGAAGGGGGGTGATGGAATAGAGGGACTGAAGGGCTTCAGCTTAAAGGACTATTCTAAAACCCAAAACCCTAAACTTAAACCCAAAACCCTAAACCCAAAACCCAAAACCCTAAACCCTAAAAGATCAATATACGGATCCCTCCTTCCCTTCCTTTCCTTACTAAGGAACAGGGAAGGGATAGACTAGGGGAGCGCTTGCAGCAACGGGTAGCAACTTTGTCTAGGTGCTTGGGTTTAGGGTTTGAGATGAAAGTCGCCAACGACAAGCGGCAGCCAAGTCAACGACAAAGACGATGATGACAACGGTAAGGGTTGTCATGACCAGCGCATGATGTTCTTTATGGATGTTTTAGCGCTGGCTTTATTGCGAACATCCTTGCTGCCATGAATTCCACACCATAGTATTTATAAAACATGAATGTCGCCTCTGGGCGGCCAAGTAGATGGGCGCAAACGATGCTTACCAACATAGCGTCTCTCAACCAAGTCCATGCAGTGCTCCTGTTGCAAGGACGCTCTTCGAAAAAACATGTGTGGAGTTTGTTCTCCTATCTCCTTAGGAACTATTTTCTCATTCTTACTGCAGTATAGCCTATTCGAACACAGATCTGTATTGTGGGTCTACTGGAGCTACAGTTCTCAGCCTCGGAAGACGGCCTTTGATGGGTTTTGATCTGTGAGATAATCTTTCACAACAGTTGCTTTTGGTCGTGGAACTGCAGATCAATGGATGAACTCGAATAATGAGCTCTCAACTCTAAGTGTATGCTCTTCACTTCACGGGTAGTTGTAGAATTTTCGTGAGAACTCCAGTCATGAGTACCCTAGCTGCAGTTCTGATGACAAATTGTGTACCTCTAAAGTTATTTGCAAATTGCGATGCCGACTTTGGACGTTGGTTGCAGTATCTTACACTTCTTGCAGAAACACTTCTGCACAGTTACCTTTAGTGCGATCCCCAACCGGAAGTCAAGACTTCCTGTTTCGTTCGGCCTTCTAGAAATGGCCCTAAGGGTCCAAGGACCCAACTAATAGTGCTTTAGGGCCCAAACACCATCAGTGTCATAGTATTTGGGCCTAAAAACCTATCATCTGGGTCCTTGGACCCTGAGGGTAGGATATCAGATGCGCTTAGCAGAGGAAGCATTCTCCACATCCGGTGTTGCAGGCGACTTCCGTCAACGCTATCCGTGCAGGCCATGGATACACAAAGGGCGACCGCATGAAGCATGATGGGTCTAAGGTAGTATGGGCCCCTAATGTGGGCCTCTAGGCCTTTAGGGGGAATTCTAGGAAGCCTTAAGGCTACATATAGGGTATACAGTAGTTATCTAAGGACCCCAGGGTTAAGGGCCCATACTAGAGGCCCATGGCTTCAACCTTAGAACGGCGGGTCCTTGAGCGGAGTAAGGTTTGAGAGGAACTTTTGGATTATATTGGGGTAATATTAGAAATAGTGTAAACTCCTTAAAGGGAGGTTAGGTTATATACGGGACTATATAGGGAGTATTCTAGGGGATATTAGGGGGGGATATTAGGGGGGATACTAGGAGTTAAGATTATAGCTCATATTAGGATAATACTGGAATTATATTTGGGTAATGTTGGGAGTTTGCAGGATAAACTCCGCAAAGGCTGGCTTGAAGATTTCCAGTCTTTCGCCTACGACGGCCAGAGGTTACTGCATCTGAGCTACAGTCTAAACTCCTTAAAGGTGGTTAAATATAGGGGATTATAGAGAGCACGACTATAGGGCTTAAGGGGGATACTAGGAGTTTAGACTATAACTCATTTGATTCGCAGCCAGGCGCTTGACTCTTGACTTTTGGTCTGAGCATTCCAAAGCTCAATGTTTTTCAGCCTTCCAGCTGAGAAGAAACCACTAAGATATCAAGCGTTCAGATACCCAAAAGCTCCATGTAGCTATATAGTATATAGTTAGGGCTCAAAGGGGTTCCCGTATAACTACTTTAGGACCCATGTATATACCGTATAGCTGCATGGAGCCTTTGGGATAGCTCTCGAGCAGACGCAGTTTCATAAGATTGTAACACCAACGCTACAGTACCCTCAACCCTTAACCGTGTGCATCGTGACACTGAAGTGGGCAATGCTTGTTCTCAATAAAAACACAGGTATGTGTAATTTCCTTGGGCAGGTTCAGTCGGCTGCAGGACGGAAATTATGTGATAACAGCTGCTTTCCCTTCGATCTACCGTCGGAAGCTAAGAATTCAACATATGATGAGGCTAGAAGAGTGGACCGCAGGAAACTTTCCACATGTTCAACGCGGCCAGGTTGTTTAGGCAGAGGCATCCTCCATCAGCTATAGCCTCTTATTGTATACATCAGCTATATACTCACCTCAAAGCCAGTTTTTAGACTAGAGACTCCAGGGTTTTCCAGCTTCAAAACCTTTTCTCCCCTTTCCCAAAGGACCCATGTAGCTGTATAGTTATATAGACCTATGCCCCAATATGAGTATATGGATGGGAACCCCTGTAGGCCTTAAGTATATACTAAATACCTACCCTATGGCCCAAACCCTAAACAGAACCCATAACCTTAAGGCCTTAACTCTAAACCCTTATACATTCTAAGCCCTAAACTCTAAATCCCTAACCCTAAACTCTACTAAACCCTTAACTCTAAACCCTGCACCCTTATAACCCCTAACCCCTATACCCTAAGCCCTTACAACCCCAAACCCCTAAAGCCAAACAGAACATGAACCCATGGCGTTGACAGGAAGTTCCGCAAGACGTTCTCGAGGAGGAGGCCAGGGCCTAGGCTTAGATTGTAAACATTTAGGGTGTAGGGTTTTAGGGTGTTAGGGTTTAGGGTGTGGGGTTCTAGGGTGTTAGGGTTTAGGATTTAGGGTTTCAGGGTTTTGGATTTAGGGTTGAGGGCTTAGGGTTTTAGGGTTTAGGGTTCAGGGTTTTAGGGGGTTTTAGGGGTTTAGGGTTAGGGATTAAGGGTTTAGGGCTTTAGGGTTTCAGGGTTTTAGGGTTGAGGGCTTAGGGCTTATGGTTTTAAGGATTTAAGTTTCAGGGTTTCTGGTGGAGGTTTTGGACACATTTGGGGTTTTCATTGTCTTCAATCCTTGTATAACCCTGTAAGGCCATAGCAGTTCAGCTGTGATGGGGCCCTAGTTTTAGGGTCTTGAGTTTTGCGGGTTCTGCTTAGAATCCGGGAGCTTGTGGCTAATTATATACTCCCTATAAGAATGCATGCGGGCCCGACTTTTCCAGAGTAGTGGACGGCCCTTCAGGAGCGCCTCCTGAGTCGAGTTCAAATGGACATAGGGCGGGCACAGCGGGGAGATCAAGACAGCCCTCGAAAATGTGTCCCACTTAAACCCCAACCTTAATTAAACCTTACACCCTAAACATGTGGTGCACCTAAACCGTAAGATCGAAACCCTAAATCCTAAACATGTGTTGCACCTAAACCCTAAGAATTTAACCTTAAACATGTGTTGCACCTGAACCTTTAGCCTCGAACCCTTAGCCCTAAACATCCTAAACCGTCATGGCCTGCAACCTGCCAAAGCCCCATACAAGAACCCAAGGGCATAAACCTGAAATCATCAACCCTATTCACAAAAGTGTGTAGAATAATGGAAGAAGAATGATCAAAAACAAGTAATGCTTGTGTGTGCTAAGCTGTTGGGCTGTTACTTTACCTACATACAATAAATACTCTTGAGGCCCAGGTAACACTAACGGTTGAGGACCCTGAACCCTAGACCGCTGTTTAGGGCTTAGGGCCAACCCAAAGGCTCCAAGTAGCTGTATGGTATATACATGGGCCGTAGCGTAGTTTTTGTTTGGAACCCTTTTGGGCCCTAAGTATATACTATATAGCTACATGGAGCCCAATCCTAAACCCTAATCCCCTAAACCCTTAACCCTTAACCCTAATCCCAGTACACGGTAGGCATGGGGCGGCCTCGACGCCAAGCCGGGAACTATCGCAGCGCCTTGACTTGGAATAGGGGTTTAAGGCTTTAGGGGTTTAGGGTTTAGGATTTAGGATTTGGGGTTTGGGGTCTAGGGTTTTAGGGATATGGGTTGGTTTCCAAAAGTAGTGGTACCTTTTTGGCCAAGAATAAGGACTATAGTATATTGCGGTCTATATTGGACAGGTTAGAGGGTTTAGGGGTTTAGGGTTTTAGGGTCTAGGGTTTTAAGCTTTTAGGTTTCAGGGTTTACCATTTCGGGTTTAGGGTTAGGCCCCCACCCGCTAGTTGTAATAGATGTTAGGAAAACATAGGGACCCCAACCAAATTAGATTTCCTCTTTTGATTCCCAAGATAAACGTCAGGTTCCATGGGACATTTGAAAGGGTTTTAGGTATGTGTGCATGTGTGTATATATATATATATGTTTATATAGGTTTGTACACATACATGGGCATGATGTAGGGATTAGGGTTCAGGGCTTGAGAGGGATTAGGGCTTTGATTCTGGGTTCCATATGAACTACAACCTCATTACTGGGGGGCCTCTATGAACAATTCTTTAAATGGAACCCTAAATCCTAAACCCTAGTACCGTACTACCCCCTTTGCTGATACCCCAAACTTCCCTCTAATTAGGAGTACTTGTGGACAACTGCGCCAAATTACGGTAACTTAAGGTTTTTGGGGCATTGAAATTCGTACCTGAACCTTAGCCCTGTGGCTTGAACTCTATAACTAGCTAGGCAGATCAAGGCTAATCCATAATGATTACAAGGATTATGGATTAGAGGGATAATGGATTAGCAAAAAAAACAGGGGGTTTTAAACTCTAGGGGTTTCACCTACTGGCCTAGCTTTTCGGCTCCTTATGTTCAGGACTCAGTGACTTCAGCAAATAGAATGTAGGATATAGGAGTTAGGGATTCGGGTTTGGGGTTTTTAGGGCAAGGTATCATGAATGTTCGGATCCTCAGCAAGCTGAGTTAGGGTTATAGGTTTGGGGCTCAGGGTTTGCGTGCCGTGGCTGGGTGCGTCTTGGGTGCGTTTTGAAGCTTTTCTCACTCCTACTAGCTGCCCTAGCCAAGCCTTTCAAAG